>PVJC01003297.1:0-71806 GCA_004026665.1 Murina feae
GGCTGGCCAAGCCCCCCAGGAACGTCCCTCACCCCATTGGGTTGTGGCCAACATGGATGACAGGCTGATTGGCGCTTTCAGGCTTTAAGGCTGCCCACAGCTCCCATTGACCCAATGTCCCAGCAAGGCTGGCTGGACGCAGGTTTCTGGGATTTGTTTATCTTCTATAATTGATACACTGTTCCTTTAAGCCGGCCTACTAACTATTAAGGAAACCTCCTCTCTGCTTCACCTCATATAATGAGACAATGTTATTCTTAGGCCTTCTGTTTCCTTCAGCTCCCGAGGATTCTATGATTGTTATTTTGTTACAAACGTGTGTTTTGCCTTGAGGCAGGATAGTGGAGCGGGCGTCAGTTTCACTTTCACTCCTGCCGCAATGGAAGCTGCACTTTACTCAGGTCCGTGAGTGGCGGCCACCATGTTGGCTGGGCTAATTTGCATATAGCCGCTCTGATTGGCTGGTGGGCATGGCTTACCCCGTCTCGGAGAAACAGTTAATTTCAATATTACACTTTTATTAGTTAAGATTTTGCATTGTGTCCATGCACCTCCATAAAAATGGAAACTCTATGAAAACAGAAATACAATTTTTCTGTTTCTTTCATTGTTATATCCCCAGGACCTAGTAGATTTCTTGACTCATAATAAACAAACTTTCATATGTATTTTCTAATTTAAGTAGCTAATATTACCTCTGCAATCATATGGATACTATTACGTTGCATAGAAAATGCCAACATCTTTTAATCCCTTTATGTATTCCTCCTCAAAATCCAATGTTCAGGCCATTTTTTAAAATATTTAACCCTTACTTTTTATGGCCATTAGTTAACTTTTCATATAGATTATAAACACAACTACTCCTGAAACTTGAGTTTGCTAAATCTACAGTAGGAGATTTCATTTTGTGGCAAGCATGAATCCATGCACAAGGCATGATTGGACATGAGTATAAAATCACATACAAACTAAGGAAGTTAATGTTCTTTGCATTGTTCCCCCCAACCCCCCTCCCCCTCCCTCCCACACACACACACTCCCATTTAAGCATCTTTTCATTACTTTTCTCATTCTAGTATTTTTCTTTGGAGAAACATAGGAATTTTAAGGTTTAAAAAGTAAATCATATGCAAACAATCCAGGCTTTTGAAAATAAGGTATCTTATCTCCAGGCAGAGGATAGGTGAGTGAATGGGAGATGAACTGAGGCATGACTTATGGTGACAATCTTCTCAAAAATGGGATCATATATATAGTCAAGATATGGAAAAATCTGTGTCCATCAAGGGAGGAAGGGATAAAGTGAGGTACTTTTGTACATGGAATATTATCCAATCACAAGAAGGAAGGAAATCCCTTTAGGACAACACAGATGGACCTTGAGGGCATTATGCTAAGTGAAATAAGCCAGACAGAGACAAATACTGCATGGTTTTACTTATCTGGGGAATTTAAAAATGAAACTCAAATGCATAGAAACAGAGTCAAAAAAATGATTTGTGAGGTTCTCTTCTTCTATTGTAGTACTCTTTGTCAAGCATTTGTATTAGGTAATTGAAGAGAGTATGTTTTGATAAAAATTAAGCTAAGAAATAGCTTAATTTAATAAACTAAGAAATAGATTAATAAAAGCTTTAGGATTAAATTCTTGATTATTTAAAGATTAACCTGAGACTTTGAAACCTGAAAAGAGAAAAGCAAGTATATGGTGTCTTAAAGTACATTCAGCAAACAGCTCTGTTCTAGTTTCCGGTCAATTTAAGAGCCCAGTGGCGGCTGCTGGGTTTTTAATCACCAATAAGTTAAGCTTCCAAAAATTGCATCTCTCCTCACAATTCAATAAGATGAGATTATATTTTCCAAAGATGTGATTGGTCCTTTCAATAGAGGGGTGGAGAGAAGAGGACAGTCTAGAAAATGAATACCTTTCACTTAATAATGTCTGGAAGCAGCTGAGTGCAGAGTAACTAGAGGAAAGAACCAATAGGAAGACATTGCAAGATCTGAGCAATTCCAGCCCGAGCAGCCCAGGAAAAGAAACTTGGTGTTGGCAGGTCCTGAAACTGGTGAGTTGTAACAAGGGGATCACTAAGAAACAGCAAATGCTAAGATTTACTGTCTGGAAAGCAGGAATTTGAATTGCATGGTCACTTAAAGGGAATTATGATGACAGCCAAGACATGATTCATGGGGCACAGAGACAATGGTGAATTAACTTTTAGGGGTTTCCCCCCTCTTTTGTGGTTATAAGAACTAAGATCATGTCAGAGCCTTTCTGTTAGACTCTTTATTCTGAATACCACTGTGTAACTGATGACATTAACTGGATTTCTTTTTCTCCTGTTGAGTTTAAGCTGAAATCTATCAACTAATCTTCAACAATTTATGTTTAGAAGGTATCTCAGAAACAGAAATCCGATCATGAGTAAAACAAGGAATGCACCCAGCGGTAGAATAATGAAAGACTATAAAATTACAATTTCTGACCTGTCTGATGTTCTCACCAAAGTAACTGTGTGTCTAACCTGTTTGTTCCTCCTGATTTGTATTTTTCCAAACCTTGTGTGGTATGGTTCATTTCTTTTTGAGAAAGAAAGTATACGTTCTGTTATTGACAATTTTGCATGTATTTTATGTTGACTGTTATGATTACTGAGGGCAACTTTATAAGCATAAGTCACATGATCTGTAGAGATGTATGCTCTCCAAGTAGGGGTATTAAACTTGGGGAGGAAATAAGGGATTTCTGACTGTTTTTCAAAGTCATTTTATTTTGCCTAAGTTTCCTTTCACAATAGGATTTTAGAGTTGGAGGAGGAAATACAAGGTCCGAGAAGGGTGCAGATGAAGTGTCCCAACTGGAGAGGGATTTGCAGATCCTGTAATGAAGCTGAGGGTAGTCTGAGGTTCTAGTTTCATCCCCGGGGTTTAAAGTGTCCCGGATGTCCTCAAGCCAACCTCTATCTAGGCCAGGTGCTACGTTGATTATCTTCAGGGGTTTGGGCTATTTGATTGTTTTCTTAGAACAGGCTCCTGGCTGTATGGGAGGTTCCCCCAGAGAGGAATAGAAGAGTCCCCTACCAGAACTGGACAACATTATCTGGTACAGGAGTTGGAGGGGCCTCATGTTATGAGATAGAAATATATTGAGGGCTGGCGATTAAAATAGTAATTATTATATGAGATATGCCCCTCATCCCTTTTGCCTGGGGGGAGTAGGTTGGAGAGAATGTGGGATAAACTCATTTGAAACTTATTACTCAGAAGTTCAGAAAGGGGAGAGGTGGTTGAAATAAGAGTTGCATGACAAAAAATTAATATTAAAGTTTAAGACAGTATTAAAGCAGACCTCTCTATTGCTTACAATTCTCCCATCACCTTAGACTTGTCAATTTGCATCAAGCTGAGGTCCTTAGGAAAAGTTAACGCAAAGGTTATTATTCTCAACAGACAACTCTGCCCCTTTTTTGAATGGCTTAGGAGATATTGAGTTGAATTGATTGCTCTCTTGCTGGCTTTGTTCTGTAGAGAAAAAAATATTATTTTTTTCCTTCCTCATACACTTCTTCCCCCTTTCCTTCCTCCTTTTCATTTCTGATTCCTTCCATATTTGTAGTTGAGTGGATAAAAAAATATGACTATTTCATTTCTCCTCTGGCATCATATTGAACCATGGCAGAAAAGCCTGAAGGGCGTGTATGCATTTCTGTTTGACAGCCAACCGCGGCTGATCACTAGTTTTCTCCGTGTCTGAGACAGTAACCCTGCAGAGAAGGCAAGACACTCAGACACTCATTAGCGCTAACTAATAGATAAAGGTCACAGGGGGAGTGCAGGGAGGGCGAATTTCAGTCCCCAAATTATTTATTTTATTTCTTGATTGCCACTTTGGCAAAGTGCTCACCGTTTCCTTTATAATGAGTATAAAATACTGTATCTTTACATATACAAAATAATCTAAATCTGAGCAGCAGGACACAGATTTGTTCCATAACATATCAGCGTGGGTATTATTACTGCTTGGTGCACATTAAGCACCTGTAGCTGCTGACACAGAAAAAAAAATCATTATGAAGCTCAGGCTTATGCTTATTGAATTTACAGAACACTCGGTGAGTAAGAAGAAGCACAATTACTGGGGATACACTCCCCAGTGACACCTGGGGCCACAACCTGTGGCTGACACACAGCCCAGACCATGCTGGGCATGTGATAGGAGCACACGTGGGAGCTGCCACTTGTGTGGTGAGATTTCAGGGCCATGAAAGGAGTCCTTTGCTGAAAAATCTTCTGTCTCCGCTCCTGGGAAGCACCCCATTAATGGCAAAGCCCCAAGGGAAGTAACTCACGGACTCAGCAGGGCCCTGCCACGTAATCTGTGGTCACTAAATATTGACATAAATGGATGAATGAATGAATAAAATTTCACTAATGTTATAAGTAATCTGTAGCAAATCTTCCATTAAAGTATAGATAATATATAATATATATCATAAAAGTAACATAGAATTGCATACTTAAGAAATGGGTATGTCAAATAGCACCCCAATAAAGAGTAAAGAAAAATAGTATTCCTAACATTGTTAACATAATGCCAGTAATTATACTATCACTATTCATAATTTAAAAATTTAATCCCTTGACATGCATCTTTCTATATATTTTTTACTATGCTTTCTTTCTCTTAAAAAATGTTTTCTAACACCAATCATTGCATTTTCCCCACCAAGTATATTATTAACATTCTACCATGTCAATAAGATGTGTCTTTTTACAGAAGAATATGACAGGAAAGGGGTGGGGGTAGGAGGAATGGCATGAGACACCCCGGTGCTGAAGTGGGGAAGACAGAGGTAGAGGTTAAAGAGAAGAGAGACCAAAACGAGGAAGCCAAAGCAGACGCCCCTTCCTGGTCTTTAGCAGCGTCCTTGCTGCACACAGAGGTGGATCCAGGCTGGCTGTCATCCAGGTTGAGGTGCCTGGGAGTTTGGTCCTGGGTTCTTGGCTCCTCACCATAAAACACCAGCCTAGGTCAGTGGCACACCTTTCTAAAGTTGATGTCAGAATGAATTTAACCAGAACCCCTTTCTCCTGCAGGCTTCATGGGGATAATTCTTAAAGACAGTAGTAAAAGTGGGCACTCGTTCCCATGGCAAAGACTTATGCTTTAGGCCATCCATAGACTTCCAAAAAACGTTTTTTTTAAACCGTGTTTCCTTGCTTATGTTTTATCAGACTTAACATGGAGCAATTTTATCCCTAGAGGTTGACTATTTTGATTGGCATCCTTTCCTAGTTCTTGGATGTTTCTTCGTTAACTTTCTGGACATTTCATGCCCTTCCATGTTCTTTCAAGGATACCATGGATCACACTGTCCCCAGCTCCCTCTTCCGGGCCAAGATTGATATAACCTATGTCACACCCATCTTCAGCTCCACTGGCTGCTGCTCCGTATCAAGTACTTAATTTCATGAATTCCTTCATGTTCAAGTTTTCATGGATGCTATAGATTCAAATCTTATGTTCTCAGGCAATATATACCTAGAAATAAACTTGGGGACAATGATGCCTTAAGACAAAAAATGGCAAACGTTTCAGAGGCTAGAGCAGGCCAGTGGGGAAGCTCATTCTGAGCAGAGCACATTCAGACACTTCGCATACGTAACCATCCATGGTGTCCATGCTTTATGCTAACTCATCCCTTAAACCAGTGAAAATGTAGCATGTCAAAAAAAAAAAAAAAAAGTGTTGCCTAGCATTTTTGAAGGTAATTCAAAGACTAGATAAATTTGAACTGTATTACACTCTCACCCTTGATGTTAATTTCTTGTCCTTATTTCCTCTTAGGAGGTGACACTTTGCCATTCTTTTTTTTCAAACCAGCTAAATAGTAGTGATTTTTTAAAAAGACCATTCAATTTAGGCATGTGAGGACTTGGTCTGGCCATGCCTCAAATTATCCCTTAATTTTTATTGTGGAATCATAGAGTTGTTTTTTTTTTTTTTTTCAGGTTAATCCTAGTAACTCAAAAATATTTATAACGTTTATAAGTGGTGAGGGTGGGGATGTTTTCAGATTTTTCTGTAATAAGCTGTTATGAGAATAGTCTTAAATATTTTCCATGGTCAAAAGGACCATTAATTAGCACATGTGAGGGCAGTAGAGTATATTTTGTTGCTTAAAGGATTATGTTAATCTGAGTGATGTGAATAATTACATATCATTTACTCCAAGAGATTTACTTTATATGTTTGCATAGAATCGTAAAAGCAGGAGGAATCTTGAGCAGGTGTTTACTTTATTCTCCACTTTTACACAGAATGCTTCCCTAGCAATGCCTTCAACATCTTTTCTGAAATATTGGACCCTTCGAAGAAGTGCTTCCAGTGGTATGCAGAATTATTCCAGCAACCAAAAACTTTATTCAGTTTAAGGTTATTTTCTCTACATGCAATATGCTTTTCCAATTCCCAGTAACAAATAAGTTATTTAAAGTGCTCTGTCTTTAATGCAGTTTTACTAAAGCAGCATTTCCCCACGTATGCTTGCCTCCTAAGCACTGGTACAAGGAGACACTGTGAAAGAAGTTTCCATGGTTACAAAATTTGGCAGCTTCTGCATACTAAGTGACCCTCTTGGAAATAATCTTTGTGTAGCTATCACAGTCTCTGAAAATTGTCTCCAAACCACATAATGTAAAGAACAACTAGAACACAATCAACTAACATAAAAAGCAAACAACTAGTAAGTGCACAGGTATTCAGATATACAGCTCGTTGAGAACCATTGGTGTCTGCTTAATTGTTTGTTTTGTTCATCCTCACCTGAGGATATTTTTTCCGTTGCTGTTTAGAGACAGTAGAAAGGAGGCAGAAAAGAGAGAAAGAGAGAGAAACATCAACGTGAGAGAAAGACATTGATTGGTTGCCTCCTGCATGCACCCTAACCAGGGCCAGGGATCTAACCTACCCAGGTTCATGCCCTTAAACAGGAATTGAAACCATACACCACACAAACCACTTTGCAACACTGGCCAGGGCGAGGGAATCATTGCATTTGATTGTAGGATGCTGTCCCAGGAACCGGGAGATGCAGTGATGAGGACCCTGAGCACCTGGAGAGGTAGAATGGGACTCTATGTGCCATAGACAGTCTTCAAACACAGGTGGTAAAACAGGAAACAAATAAACAACCATCTTTCATTTACACAGTGAGGTAACTCAGGTCCACTCAATAATGAAAAAGGAAAATAAACAGACACAATCATGACTGTATGTTGTGTTGATTATTTTAGGTGGTAGAGTTAGCGTTGTTCTATAGACTCCCTTGTGATAGCCAGGCTGCTTCATCCTGCTTTAATCCTACTCAGAGGATGAAAGAGCCCCAGCATGAAGTAATGATAATGATCGCAGAGCCGATGCTTTTTCTCTATGCATTGGTACCTCTTCCCTTTTTTCTTTAAAAGCTATTCTGGGCATGTGAAGGTAATCAAGAGGAAAAAGGAAGTAAATGAAGCATGAATAAGTACCCCTAAGAGTATTTTAGGGAGTGGAGAGAAGGGTTCTTTTCTCAAGTAACTATTGAAGGAGCAACATTTATCTTCTGAAGGGTGTAGAGTTCGGACAGGGGTCCGGAGGTCAAGGAGTGTATGAATAGAGGAGGAAGAAAGGGAACAGACACTACATGTAAAGGGAACAATACTTCTAAAGTGTGAAGTTGAAAACGAGCCTTTAGATATATGCACAGCTATGTTCATAGCAGCACAATTCACCATAGCTAAGAATTGGAAACAGCCTAAGTGCCCACCAGCAGATGAACGGATTAGAAAATTGTGGTACATCTACACAATGGAATACTATGCTGTGATTTAAAAAAGGGAATTCTTACCATTTGCAACAGCATGGATGGACCTGGAGAGCATTATGCTAAGTGAATAAGCCAGTCAGAGAAAGATAAATATCACATGATCTCACTCATTTATGGAATATAATGAACAACATAAACTGATGAACAAAAAGAGATCCAGAGACAGAGAAGCATCACTCAGACCATCAAACCTCAGGGTAAAGGTAGGGGAGAGTGGGAGTAAGGGGGAGAGATCAACCAAAGGACTTACATGCAAGCACATAGGCCTAACAAAGGGACACAGACACCAGGGAGGTGAGGGCATGCGTGGAGTGATAGGAGGTAACGAGGGGATAAGGACACATATGTAATAACTTAATCAATAAAAAATTTTTAAAAAGAAAATGAGCCTTTAGTGTATGGGGGAAAGTCAAGAGTCCCCAAATATCCTAAATACTTAGGCTTTTTTTTTTTTTAACCAACTTCTCTCATTCTGCCTTAGGAAACGATCTAATTTTTGTTTTTGAAAAGAATTGGAAATGCCTACCTTCCAATGTTATTGACAAGTTATTTTTATAGTGCAAATTTGTATCAGTAAGTCTAATGTGTGTGGGAGAACCCCATATATGATTTGTATATATGATTTGTCAAAAGCAACTCACCCCAGGCATTCCAAGCCCCCTGGGACAGAATCCCATTGTAGCATGCCAAGGTGGCTGTCCCTCCTCCCATAGGGAGTCTCTATTCCATTCAAGCCAGCCTTCCATCCTTTACATGTGCTATGTTCATTTTTGCCTCCAAACATTGGCTCAGTTATTTCCCCACTGAAAATTCCCTCCACAATCCTCACTTCCCGTTAAAGCCCTTCACTTCTCCTCAAAGCCCCTCAAAACTAAGCCAAAGTTTTACAACATCATTAGCAATACCAACATATTGAGTTTTACTCTGGAAGTCCCTTCCAGATATAGAAAGAAAAATGTTTGATATTAAGACAAGCACATGCGCATAATCTACCTAATTTCTCAAAACATATTCATGTTACGTATATAACACACTTATTTTCTTGCTTTAAAAAATTACTGTCTAAAGCAATATAAGGCAGCATCTTATTGTTTTACATTCTTGTGTTATTATTTTCTGATCATTAGTTGTTTCTGTCCCAAATGAAAATTATATTCCTTACATCTAGATAGCATGCTACATATCTCTTATCCTATCTCATAGGGTTGGATTAAAAATAGGTGCTCAATGAATATTTTAATTGTTACACAAGCATACAATTATTTAGCTTAGGACCCTGAGGAAATTTGTTATACAATTGCTAGTCTTCATGAATGGGCAAGTTTGGGAAAAGCAAGTGTCCCAGCACATAATAACTAGACAGGGTTGCCCATTTACAATGTGCTTTCAAATCCAATATTGGTTCTACAACAAGCATGAGTGGTGAGTAAAAATGTTAATACCCATTTTATAGATGAAATGATTGTGATCCAAAGAATTGAAATAACCTGCTCCATATTAGGGGTGGGTGTCACAGCTGGACTCAAATCCTCATTTTATGATTATGAATCTAAAGTAGAGAACAGGGCTGGACAGCCAGTGGGCAAGGGGAATCTGCGGTGAGGAGAGAATTTATCAGAAGGAGGGTCAATCCATGGGGAATGAGTTCTGAAGATAAACTTGGACTTGGGGCAGGTCTTATAATGGGGTGTGTTTGGTAACCAGATGTTTCTCCTGGAAGCTTCACTTCCTTCAGCATCTGGGAATAAGAATTTTGAATGGCCATTAACCACGGGACTGTCCTCAAGCTGTGTGTGTGGAAGTAGACAGGAGTTTCAGCTAACTTGGCACCAAGAGGGTTAAGAGTGGGTCAAGAAGTTGTATTTCAGCTGTAAATTGACCATTAGCAAGTGGTTAAGCTGTGCCTTTTGTAGAAAGTGATTGGCATCTGCTAATCAGCCTGCCACCAATTATGAGGTATACATCTCCAGGTTACACTTGCTAGGTGAGAGGTTCTACCCAACATCTCATCTCTGCCAGGGCTGAACAGTGGCATCTAGTGGTTTGTTTTGCAATAAGCAAGTTCAAAACAGATTGGAACATCCACCTTAGTATTTCTCCTCAGGACAGGCTCAGCAGTACGTTTTATCTCAGGGATAATACGGCACTCCAACTTTCAGTATTGGGGTTATTGTGTGATATATGCTTGCACAGGGCCAAAGACTTTTGAAAATCAAAATGTAATAGAAACACTACAGAGGCTTGTGTTTTTTGGGGGAGTTCCTCATTGCTCAAGGTGTCATCCTGAAATGAGCAAATTTAGAAAGTGAATTAGAAGGGGTTGCAGTGGGAAATAAGGAAGTTGCTTTCTGCTTTGGGAGACTTGAGATGCAAATCTTGCTGTGGCTGAATTGTGAGTGACCACCAAAATTGAATGCTTTTCCAAATGACTCCTCAAAAATCCAGCCCTTAAAATTATTTAGTGAAGTTTCTATGTTCCTTTGTACTTAATACCCTAATAGCAACACTATTGATTCTCTTAAAATACACTAAACCTCATAGAGATGTTTTTGGACGATCTGTGTAATTTTAAAAAGCACCTATAATCTAGAAAAATTTTAAATATTCTATATATTTAAAATATTGATGGAATTATCTAGCTAGCTAGCTAGTTATTATCTACCTATCTATTGAAAACTCCATACAATATCTTCTCTCAGTTCAGACCTTTATAAAAATTGCTAGGAAGCAGTAAAATGGATAGGATTTGGCTTTCAACTTCATAGTCATTTCACCCAAGGGAGGAGTGAAGTAGCCCAAAGAGAATAGCATGATGAAAAATGAAATAATGTAGGCATGGATAATCAGCACATTGAATAATTAAGTATTGATATATTTAGATCATCAAAAAGAATGTTAAAATGTTCTCCAGTTATTTATTAGACAACCAAGCATGACTTGGGGAACTTGTTTTTTTTATTTTACAAGTGGCATGGTTAGGAGATGGTTCAAGTTGCCTTATTCAGGTTTGTTGAGATCACTCCCAATTTGCTTTTCAGACGCTTGGTTGCCTGAGAACAGCATGGCGCTAAACCACACTGCCCTGCCCCAGGATGAGGGCCTGCCACACTACCTTCAAGACGGAGATCCCTTTGCTTCCAAACTGTCCTGGGAAGCGGATTTAGTGGCTGGATTTTACTTAACAATAATTGGTAAGCTTCCTTAATCTTTCTGTGCAAAAGCTGCATCTAGAAAATTCTTGGGCTGATATGTTGATTTTGCACAATGATTCCAACACTTATGTGGATATTTTGAATGGAGGTAAAAAGTGGGAGGGAGGCAGAAGATGGGGTGGATTCTCTATTAGCTCTATTCTTTGAGATAAATATTACCTTGATGATTCAAAATATTTTGAATCATCAAAAAATCAAAAGAATCAGCAAAAAAAAAATATCTTGAGACTACACTTCATTTTCATTGTTTTGGTATTAAGATTGTCTTCTGAATAAGAAAATTAATGATAATGAGCTCTTATTTAAATACAGTGCTTCTGCTTGCTAAAAGATGTTTTGATATAATAAAAATATTATAGACTTAGAATGGACCATAATAAAGTAATTTGGGTGAGAGTTGGATTGGTAATAAATGGGACTCAGTCCAGGGTCAAAGGCTTTCCAGCATAATCCACATTGGCTTCCAGACTGACATCCAATGGAGTGGCCACGTGGATCCCGAGCACTCACCTGAGCTGTGACTTTTCCAAATGGAGATGCACTATAGTGTAAAATACATACCAGACACTGAAGACTTAGTACCAGAAAAACTGTGTAAAATAGCTTGTTCATCATTTTTAAAAATGATGACATGTCCTACCCATACATTTTGGCTATATTAGGTTATGTAAATATTAAAATTAATTTGGTACTATTCTTACTTTGTTTAATGTGGCTACCCGAAAAAAATTAACTACATGTGTGGCTCACATTTTTGTCTTACATTATATTTCTATTGGGCAGCACTAGTCTAGGCACTCAGAATTCAACCATAATGCTTTTCTGAAATTTAAAATTGTTTCAAATTTGAACAACCAGTGTACAGGTGGGTTATGTCTTTAGGTGTGTCTGCCTTTCATCTTTTCAGATGTTGGGTCAAGCTTTCTCTCTCTCTCTTTCCCTCCCTCCTACCCTCCCACTCTCTCTCTCTCTCTTTCTCTCTCTCTCTCTTATCTATTTATTACTGAATAAAAATTTTATTTAAACTCCTGAAATTAGCAAAACTCACTAGAAGAGTCTGGACTCCCCTCTATGGTCATTGCCTGAGTCAACAGAAATCAAGAAATTCTGCTGCAAAGGGATTCCCTATGTCCTTGGCTTTATTAGAAGTAATTATGAAATTGATTTAAATTCTATATTTTATAAATGAGCCTCCACATCCTTTCACACACAAATAGATACTGAATGGCCATTCTTCACTACAGTTAAGTTACTTGGAAAACAGCAGTGAATAAAGTTGACAAGCTCTCTGCCTCCATGGGGACTATCGATCTGGAAATAAAATTTACATGGCATTTTTATTAAGCATAAGTACTTTCAACGATCAGAAAAGACAGAAAAATAGACACCATATAACTTGAATTTGTCTCCATTAATTGCAAGGAATGAATTAAAAAGTAGCATCTTTAACCTGACCAATTTCCCCAGGCAACACAAACTAGGGAGGGAGAGCTGTCCATTCCCCACCCTGGCAGGAGGGATGCAGGGAGAAGAGGCAACTAGGGTGGCTGTGGGTGGAGGAATCCAGAGAATTTTTCACTTAATTCACGGGAATTCAGAAAATGCACCTGGGATTGGAGCTAGAAAAAGAAGTCCAAAAAGAGTCCCCAAGGGACCATCAAGTGACTTAGGGAACTGGGGGTGGAGCCAAGATATGTTCCAGAATATTCAGTTTAGTCAGGGGCAGCTGGAGGGAGGTGGATTCATCCTAGACCCAGGCCTTGGGCTTGGTCCTGTACCAGGTTTTCATACCCTCCTAGGATAGGATTACAGGATGTGCCCAGATTCCTTTAAGGAACCAGAGTAGAATGATGTTCTTGGTGGGCTCTGTTAAGTACTGGAAGTCTTAGGGAAAACTGGGAGATGAAGAGATAAAACTGGAATGGAGGAGAAAGAAACTACAGACCCATCCCCATCCTCTACTCTTTTACTATGACTTAGTTTATTATCTGTCAATATATGAGAGTTTATATTTTTGTATTCATAGAAAGAGTCAGGATTTTCATCATACAAAAATATTCCCCCTTTAGCCTTTATTTTCTTAACCTGATTTCCCTTTAACTATCCTTCAAAATCAGTTTGCATTCTCTTGATACCCTCTCCTTCTCCTCTGCAACTAAGATTGCCTGTGGAGTAATCTAAATGCAACTCATAGTGAGTTGACTATATATGGACAATGTTTTGGGCACTGGGTGAAACCTTATAAATCAGAGTTAGTTAAGAAAGGAAAAGCAAGAAAATCAATATTCTCAAAAGAAATATAGGAAGACAAAGGGTATTTAAATGAGCTTTGTGTTTCAAATGCATATGCATACTTATTTCAATCTCCTTGGATACCAAGTAGATGGCATCTGTTTATAATTTTATAATTTCCCAGTGTGCCTTGCTAGCTGATTTCCTTTCATGAGCTGTAAGTTTCACTGTAGTGGGTTTGCTCTAGAATTCCATACTCTCTTCTATTTTTAACTCTTCTGCCCTAAGAAAGCTAAAGAGAGTTTAAGGGATCAGTAAGCAGCCCTGCTCGGGGATCAGAACTTCTTAAGAGCACAGGGCAGCTAGTTCCTGGTGGTTTCATACCATCAACTGAAACGCACGCTTTTCTCCTTGCCTCCCAAATGAATTGTAGTGGAGAGGTAGAAATTAAAATAGAAAAGTCTGGGTTTCTCCTGTTAATACTCTCCTTATTCCTTACTACTAAAGGCAGCTGTACCAGATTCTCATTTATACACAGCTACACTATGAAGCAAGAATTCCTGAAGAAATCTACTCTACATGTTAAGCTATGGAAGTAGGTGTATTCTTTTATTAAAGTCAGTAGGGATTGGGTCATTTTGGATTTAAACTGGGTTTGTAAGAACTTTGGAACAGTTTCATTGTGATGCCACAGTCAATTAGTCATTAATGAAAGGATATTAAAAAACAAGTGGGAACACGTTGATACCATTGTTGGTAGGTTGGTGGTTGAGGGTCACTTTCTCTCCCTTTGGTGGGAGGGGAGAGCCCATATTATCAATTGTCACCCACTTCCCCTCTATACTTATTACGATAGCAGCTGCAGACAGCAATGTCCACGTGTCCTCTGGAGGCTGTGGTCCTACGGTGTGTCCCTAGGAGATGACCTTTTCTGGCCGGAGACCAGGCCAGCTTCATCTGGCCTCAGCCTCTCCTGAATCCCTCAGAGTCCGCAGTGATAGTGAAAGGAGCTAGTTCAGGTGGGTCACTATATCTTCAGGATTTACCAAGAGCTAAGGGGTTAACCCATCTTACCAGAGGGAGGGAGGTCTAGAAAGTTAATACTCCATGCAAATGCCTGAGGAAATATTTTACCGGGACCAGTACAAGCACTGACTGTTAGGATTCCCACACCCTCCTCGGCTCACTGGGAAGTTATGGCTCCTTTTTCTGGGTAAGTTCAGTTTTATAATCCCTGGTTCCTATCCTTTTGGAGGCAGCCATCCCTCACCTCTCACTCATGCTTTTTGTTTCATCTTCTTAATCTAGATTTTTTAGGTAGAGTCCTCTCACCACCCTCTAACCCTATGGTGTCCGTTTTTGAAACTGAGAAGTGTTTCATGTTTGAGTGAACTCTAAATCCTAGTTTTAACAACGGGGATTTATATTTTTCTTTGTAGGGATTCTGTCCACAGTTGGAAATGGGTATGTCCTTTATATGTCCTCTAGACGAAAGAAGAAGCTGAGGCCGGCGGAAATAATGACTGTCAATTTGGCAGTCTGTGACCTGGGGATCTCAGGTAACCCAATCACGCTGTTTCTTCTTTGGAAGGTTGAATTGTGTCCCATTCTAAAGTCCTCACTGACTCAGATGTTACCCCCATCCCATCTCCTTTTGCTCTTCCCTTCACAAGTCATATTTGCAGTTTGTGGTAAGTCAATGAAGTGTTGTCCGGCTAAAGAAATCATTCCTTCAGCCTTTATTGAACCTTTTCCATGTGCCAGGCACCTTAGATGTTGAGGAGACTATCTGGAATAATACAGGGTACCTCAGACACCTCCATATGTAGTAGGGCTTACTGACTGAGAAAACAGACACTTACCAGCAGGCTGAAGATCACTGTTTTGAGCTCCATTATATCCCTTTCTTCCAATATGGAAATCTGTTAAAATAAGCACCTTTCATACCCAGCAACTTTCATTGAATTGGTTGAGACTGTCACCTGCATATCATGATATCTAAGATTAGGGCTTTTCAGATGAATTTACTGTGAGTCCAAAGTTGAAAACTGCTTCTCTGGCCGCTGGTAACCCATCAAAAATTTGGAATAAAATTTCTCTTTCGCTATAATTCATTTTTACAAATATGAATGACTTTGGGGAAATCACCTCCCTTTGTTTTCATATGTAAAAGTTGCCTAGATACACTCAAATGTGCCTCTGGGGCCCACAGCCTGCTGCTATTTAGCACATAGGGTCTTCAATCAGTAGGGTCTTCAATCAGTAGCGTTGGGGGTATGGAATTTGAACAGCACACACCCATTCCTCTTTCTGCTGAAATCCTTTTAAAAGTTTTTCATCTAAAACATCCCCTTGAAAACTATTTCCTGATATTCGTTTCTCTCTTCACATGGGGATAGTCCTGCCACTGCCAGTCTCTGAAGCAAGGCCCAGTAATAAGCCTCCCCTACTGAGCACTTATCACGTGGCAGTGAGGTGCTGCCCTCTTGTGGGAGTTGGATGGTGCAGGTTATTTGGAAAGGTTTTGCTCAGCATAGACAGACCTAAATAGCATGAACTCTTACAGGAAATACACAGGCACATTAAGAGGAGCATGACATGTCAGGCCCCTCTCCGTGAAAATAGGCAAGATGAACCCCAGGGTATTTTCGAGATGACTGCCATTTTTGCTATTGCCACGCGATGGCGCTGTCACAACGCACATGACAGCTTTCTTGTCAGGTAGCCCTGCTGACCGCCGATTGTTCTCTTCCTGGTACTGGAGATAAAGAGCTTGAAGAGTGCATTCGGTAAACTGGACACACATCTCCTCCAGAATGAAACCTGCTATTTCAGCCACCTCTTTCATTATACCCCACGGATGCTTATGGCTGAATTAGACTAGGCTTGAGTAAAATGTCCTTAAACGGTTGTTTATATTGAAAATGCACTCAACTAAGCAATTCTGCTCTAAAATTACACAAACGACCTCATCATCTACATATGTCTTTAGAGTAATTCCCCGGGGAAATATTTTCTTCCATGTGATAGCTTTCTCTGGTTGTCAGATCATTTTTTCAACTTCTGAGGGATATCTCTAATACACTTTTCCTTTCCAAAAAACATAAAATATGTTTATGTCTATATTATTTTATACTAGTCAACTATATTCCATTATAAGCACCTTGACCAAGTATATCCTAGACACCAGGTGTCTATACATCTGTATAACTAGCATTTCTTGTCTAAGTCCCAATGGCTTGCAATCATGTATATGTATTAGAATCCCCTGGGGGAGCTTAAAAAAAAAAAGTATATTAAAGCCTGAACTTACTGCAGATAAATTAAATCAGACTTTCTAGGGATTGGAGTCCTGGACATTAATATTCAAAATAAACCAAAATAATGCAAACAAAGCATAACAAAACAATTCCTTCAGCTCTTCAGAACCAGATGGGTTCATTACCATTCCACTAAGAGAAGAAGGGAGAAACATTCTAGGTGACATTGCAAAGGTTCATCAAATGCTCGCTCCAGAAGGAATCTTAAAATAGCTTTTGTTAATGGGTCGAAGGCACAACTGACACCAATTACCCCATGTGAGTCACTTTCACTTGTCTTTTGTTGCCTTCAGCATCCACTGGCAGACACTTAGCTCAAGCTTTGAATTGGCTATTTCCTCTGCCTAAACATTTTCCCTCAAGATATTTCCACTGATTTAGGCATCTGCCTCAATGTCATATCCTCAAAGAGGTCTTCCCTGATCTCATTATGTAAACAACAATTTCTGTCTATCCCCTTCCTCTGCTTTATTTTTCTCCACAGCACAAAACACTACCTATCATTCCATTACGTGGTATCTTACACTACAAATGATTTGTTTCTTTTGTCTGATTCTCTGTTAAAACATGAATTTGTGAATCTTGTTCTCTAGCACCTTGCTTTCTTTGTGATAGAAGAGGTACTGAATAATTATTTGTTGGATACAAGCGATTCTTTTATACTCGCTTTCCTGGCTGACACAGGTTAGGAAGCTCTCAGTATCTGAGGGTGCACAGTTTAGCAAGATGAGTGTGTCTAGCTGTCTAGGCAACTGGAGGAGATGTGTGTCCAGCTTACAGAATGCACTCAAAATGATGTGTTAATTGATGGACTCACAGGAACTTCTACATACCTTTATATACCAAGGAAAGAGCACTCCAGGGAGGGGTGGGGCTGGCCAGCACCCGTAGGCAGTGATTATCTGTTGAATATTGGTTACTGGGTTCTCCTCATGCAGTAAGCTTCCAGAACCCTCTAGATAGATATATCAGGCAAAGAGTTTGAAGAGCTTTGTGATCACATCCCCGTCAGGGAGTTGGGTGGAGATTGAGTATAAGGACTGAACAAGCTGGGAATGAAAATACAGATCCTCCTTCACATGCAACAGGATTACATCCCTATAAACCCATCCCACCTTGAAAATATTGTAAGTCAAAAATGCGTTTAATACACTAACCTAACCCATCCAGCCTACCTTAAACATGCTCAGAACACACACATTAACCCACAGGCTGGCAAAATTATCCAACAAAGCCAATCTATAATAATAAAAGCATGATATGCTAATTAGACTGGATGGCCGAATGACCTTCTGGACGAAGCCAGGGCTTCCAGGGCTGAGCTCCTTGCACGAATTTTGTACAACGGGCCTCTAGTTTTACAATAAAAGTGCTAAATATCTCATGTACTTCATTGATTGCATATATCACTTTCACACCATCATAAAGTCAAAAAATCATTACAGCGAACCATCATAGGTTGGGGAGCACATGTAAAAGAATATTTTCTAGAAAATGAATAGCAACAACAACTTAACTAATGGACAGCAAAAGGAAAAAAGAGTTTAAATCCCAGAAATCTAGGCCTGATTGGAAAGAAACTGAACCTAACATTTACTAAAATAGCTATCTCTCGTTTGATTAAGCTGTAACTCAACAGTGAGTTGAGGTAGGTGGGTACGTGTTAACTGGAGGGAACTTCCCTTCACAAACTGCTTGGCGCTCTAGTTGTAGGCAAACCGTTCACGATCATCTCTTGCTTCTGTCACCGCTGGGTGTTCGGCTGGATTGGCTGCCGCTGGTACGGATGGGCTGGATTTTTCTTTGGCTGTGGAAGTCTCATCACCATGACTGCTGTCAGCCTGGATCGGTACCTGAAAATCTGCTATTTATCTTACGGTAAGTAGGAAGGTTTCTAACTCCCTTATAGTCCAAGCTAGATGGCTTGTCAGAACTGTCCGTATTTCACCCATAGGCAATAAACAAAGATTATTCATAAACTCGTTAATACTCAAGAGTACGTGTATTTATAACCTATCTTATTCTAACATGTGTTTAAAGGTTTGAACCAGTGTCAATGTGGCTTTCTTTTAATATTACATGTATAAGAATGTCTGGTGTTTGCTCTTAAAGGTATCCTTTCCTTGTGTAAAGTGTGTAAGCTTCTCCCATGTTTTGCCATGCAGACAAAGGACACAAAATGCTTTGGAAGGATGCTAGGTCCATGATGCTTAGCTGGTTCCCACACAGTAAGTGTAATTGTATGAGCTGTTTGTGATTCTCCTCAAGCACCCAGCTCCATGTGATGGCAGAGGTGAGGAATTCAGTGGTCCGCCTCTAAGTTAGAGAGCTGGGCAGCTGGGTCTGAAGGAAAGGACACACACAGAAATGTCACTTAATAGCCCTTTTGTGGTATCGGTAGGTAGATAGAGAGATGAGTGACGCACCAACAATAACCAAGATACCAGGGGCTAGAGTTTTTTTGTTGTTTTGTTTATTTGTTGTTGGGTTTTTTTTTTAGTGATTAGACTATTCCACATGTTAGAATAACCGTTTAGTACTCTTACTTCTTGGGGTTCAGGGAACTTATTGAATCCACAATAGATGCATCTGGGCCTGTAAGTTCAATATTGAGAACCAAGGGCAACCAGGGAATAATATTGGCTTCCTCTGGATTCAGCTGCTCTTCTCTCAATCTGCCAGTCAGAGTGACTGTGACCTCACGGACAGAGCACAGTCTGGAGCCCGAGGTGAGAAAGGTTGAATTGACTTGCCCCTCTCAGTGCAGCAGAGTTTTCCTTTATATTTTAAAAGTTTACAGTCCCCAAACCCAAGGAAACCACACACAGGAAAGGGGAGCGTCATGATCCACCATCTTCACAATCCAGCACTCATTCTTTTATTATTATTTTTCAAACATTGCATCTCCTTTTGTACACAGTTTAAAACTTCCAATAGAAATAGCTTAAATAAAAATTCCCAAGAAGATAAAGTAAACAATTACACATATTCTAAATGACTTCTGAGTCAAATTCTTTCTATAATCTTATTTTTTATTATATCAGTGATGGAAGAAGGCTTGATTTGGGGTGGTGTACACATAATCCAGTATAGAGATGATGTATTATAGAATTCTACACCAGAAACCTATAGGATTTTAGTAACCAATGTCACCCCAATCAAGTCTATAAAAAAAGAAAAATGTGAATATGTATACACTAGTATATATGTGTGTGTATATATATATGTATGTATATATATAATATGTGATATGATATATAGTGTAATATGATATTTATATATATTATAGACAAGAAGGCAAAACGTTCAACTTCCTAGGAATATTGGAGGTATATGAAGCCTTAATGTCTCTGCCTCTTAAATATTTTCTTAAACATAGGCTTTGTGTCAATTAAAGAGGTGATCTTCTCCATCCCTAGAATGATTGTTGGGCATAACTCCTATGGGAACTGTGTATGTATTTATTTCCTAGCTTCTTCTAAGGTGGAACTTCCATAGGATGGTCTCATCATTTGATTTGACACACTATTGAACCCTCCACACAATGTCTTAGACTGTTGGAATTAGAAAATGGCTTGGGGATATGTAGACCTTTCTCCCATATAATGTGATAAATTGTTTTAAGACATCCCTGACAGACAGCCACTTGGCCTCTTCTTGAATAATTCCAGTGACCAGTGACGGGGAGCTTACTACTGCACAAGGCAGCCCATTCTCTGATTGGTCTGCTATCATTGTTACAATGTTATTCCTTATATTAAGACAAAACTGCCTCCCAGTAATCTCCACCCATTGGTCCTAGTTCTGACTTCTGGAGCAACACAGAACCAACCTACTAATCTACTCCCTCCTGTACTTGACAGCATTTCACCATACTCAACTGTAAGTATAAAACACCTCACCAAGTAACCCTAACCACAAATGCTTGTAAGTATGCCTATGCACATTCCGTAAATATATGGGATTTTCCATGCCTACGTTTTATCCATTATAATGGATAACCAAGAGCTGACATATATAGTTGTTATCCCTACCTGGTTGTGCTCAAAAATTTTTAAATGCCATGTACTTGAAAAAAATAGAGACAATAGAGTATATAAACAATCTGTTCTGTTTCTTGTTAGCACTAAATGAGACAAACTCAAGAGTAAAAAAATATATGTTACTGTAGTTCTTTATACCTTGCAAAAGAGGCTTTGCATTATTTCACTTAATCTTATCAAAACCTATAAGCAGTATAGTCTTAACTCCTTCCGTGTAACTCATAAGATCACTAACATTGACAGGTCCCATGAAGAAGGTCAAATACTAGAATTGAGAAGTAGGCCCTGCTGCCTTCCCAAATCTCACAGGGCGTCAAGTAGGGGCAGACCTTGAGTCCATGCCCAAAAAGTCAATCTTCTTTTTTTATTAATATGTTTTGATAATTCTTTTCCACTACTATAAGACCAAGGCAGGAAGGGGTCACATCTCAAGCCCTGTGGTTTGAGGTGATAGGCAGGGTGTGGAAATAATTTCCCATGGGCTGCCGCCAACCTGCCCATAGTGGTTGTGCTGAACTTTGGGAAATGCTCACCAGTGCCTTACAGCTTTTCTAGGTGATTGCACTGTGTCTTCCTCCTGGAATTCTCTTTTGGTTAATAGATTAATAGACACTAGTGCTGACAAATGGAGCTCATTATGTTTTTTTTCTCCTTTTGTTTCATTTTCCTGAAAATGTTTTCACAGAATATTTTGTAGCATGTGATACCATCTACCTAGAATTCCTCCCTCTTTCCCTAAGGCTGTGTGAGTGTGGCTGTTGTACTCATAAGGTTGAAAGATTCAAAATCTGCTCTCATCAAGCAGAGTCAACCATTTCAATGTCACCTCAAACAGCCACGATAAATGGCCCACCAATCTCCACTTGACAAGTGTTTTGGAAGACAAGTGAAATGAGAGACACAAAAGCTTTTAGGGAGAAGGGTACACATGTAAAAGATATAAGCACTGTCTTGTCACTTGATTCTATCTTGGATGACCCACTAATACATGCCTTTTTTAGTTCAGTCTACCAGTTGGCCTCTTGCATTGAATAGGATCTCAAAGTTCATTCTGGATGCTTTCCCAAGATTCTCCACAGTCTTCAGCATCCTCTCATCTTTTTTTCTGTCCTCTTTCCCCAGCTTTTGTCACGTCCCTCTCCAAAGGCTCCCAGATGTCTAGAGCAAACCATCCCCGTGAAATCACTTCCAGTTTTATTCTCTTAGAAAAAGGTCCAGCTCTGGAACTTTTCTCCCTTCCCTCCGCTCTCCCTCAGGCTTCAGTTATCTGACCACTTCTCCCAGAAGCTAATGGAATGACTCTTTGGATGTGGAAATTGACATATCGAGGGGAGGTATTTGGGTGGAGGGCAGATTATATCTTGGTAATGGTTTTCTTCCACCTCCAGGGGTTTGGCTGAAAAGGAAGCACACCTACATCTGCCTGGCATTCATCTGGGCCTATGCTTCCTTCTGGACCACCATGCCCTTGGTAGGTCTGGGGGACTACGTACCAGAGCCCTTCGGAACCTCCTGCACCCTGGACTGGTGGCTGGCCCAGGCCACAGTAGGGGGTCAGATTTTCATCCTGCACATCCTCTTCTTCTGCCTCTTACTCCCAACGGCTGTGATTGTGTTCTCCTACGTGAAGATCATTGCCAAGGTTAAGTCCTCCTCCAAAAAAGTAGCTCATTTTGACAGTCGGATCCATGGCAGCCACATGCTGGAAATGAAACTGACCAAGGTAACTGTGGTAATCATTTACAGAGGTGTTTTCTAATCACTTAAAACTTCAAAGTGCAAAAAGGATAGGGAATGTTGGAGACTGGGAGATTTTAGAATCTCTACTGTTTATGTCCTTCTGAACTTTGTTATTATTTATCAGAACCTTGTGGTATATCTTTTCTCTGCACACATACACAAAATAATTCTAATATATACCAAAATTATGCAGTGGATCTGTGGAGACTTATTCTCTCTGTTGAATAGAACATTAATGGTTCTTATAAATTGTGTTAGCATAAGAATCACAACTTTTATGAATTATAAAATACCTCACAGAATTGACTGTTTTGTATGGACTTTGATTGGGGACATGATTAGGAACATTCTGCCCTCACACTTTATTTATAGAGTTAGAACTTACTACATATGCTTTCCTATGGAAATTTAACACAGGAACCATTTCTGCAGGTTTGAGTGCCCTGGTAAATGCTAGTTTTCAGAGTTGGCAGCAATTCAAATATTGTAACATAAGCAAAAGAGCAGATAATTTGAAAACAAACTAGAGTTTTAAATTTATCACCAACACTTTCCAGGTTTGTGTCCCAAAGCTAGACACCTTTAAATTTCTATTTCTTCACAAGTATAATCTATCACATTGGGTTATGGTGGAGATTTAATGCATGTTATCCTGTCATCTGGTGGATAGAAGATGTTAAATAAACCATAATTTCTTCTTTCTCTTTACACTTTCATCTCATCTCATCCTTATGTGAAAATACTTTTCAGCTCATACTATCACAATAAATGACATACAGATAATATCAAACTGTGTAATTAATATTATTACACTAGACTTCTCATCTTATATTTTAAAGATAAAAGTAAATGTAGATGGAAGTTCTAGTACTTCCTTCTGGCATCCCAACCAACCATGTTGATGGATAGCTCACTTGCAGGTGTCATCGCCACCTACTCTAAGGACCAAGGTCTCAGGGATCTTATTAGTTCCATTCTAGTCCCTTCTTGATTGGAGATGGGTTCCTAATAAGTCAGGGCCTTCATTTTAGTCACTCTTCAATCCAAATTGCTGACTTTCAGTTGTTCTAAGATCTCTTGGTTGCACAGTTGAGCTAAAGATTCTTTTTAAAAAAAATAAAATACGGTTTATTAAAAAAAAATCCAATATTAAGTGTATAACCTAGTGATTCAAAATTTACTGATATATTCTTTATGAGATCACCAAAATAGTCTGGTAACTGTCACCATACAAAGCTACTATGATAATAGGTAACTGTCACTGTACAAAGTTACTATGATAATATTGACTGTTTCTCCTATACTATACTAGTAGATTATATTCCCATGACTTATTATTATTATGTTTTTTATAACTGGAGGTTTGTACTTTTTTCTCTTTTTCCTTTTTTACCCATTCCCCACTTTACTTCCCTCTGGCTGCCATCAGTTTGTTCCAGTTGACTTTTGCTCCCTAAACTCCACTTGTTAGGCGGGAGGAAATTTGACAGAACTTTTCATCATTCGAAGTCTATACAAATAACCTAAATATAGAGTAGCTCTTCATAGGCAAAAATGCAGAACTGGGAATCATGATCTCCTCTATCTTATAACTGGCTAAAAGTAGGGGAAAATTTCATAAAATGTAGGGTCATGAATTAATTTATTCATTTTCAGCTCTTCGTTGAGCTCCTATCTTTTAAAAAATAAGTAACTACAAGTTGAATATAGGTTACATTTAATCCAAATTCTATTCTATATCAAGCACTGTTCTAGGAACTGGGTGGATGCAACAGTGATAGTGTTCCTTTCTGGTCATTGATGGAAGTTGGCCCAGGGAGACGACACGATGTCTGTCACACTGCTGTGGATGTCAGTTGACCTTGCAGTCCTGTAATTTGACATAGTGTGAAGGTGCTGAGATGTCACGACTTCCTCTTCTTCCATCCCCCGGTGTCATTGGCTTTGAAACGTTGTGATAGTCTTGCCTAGTGAATCTGGGTCTCATATGCATGAGACCTTTCTCTAGTTTCTTCAAGTCTGTTACTCATCATTCTATCTCCTGTTTGTCTAATTGCTTGACTTGACCCACTCACAACTATGAATATGCCAGAATCTTGTTGGCTTTTTTGTGTATTCTTAGAGGGTTGCTAACTTCTGAAGCTCATTATGCATATGAGGCAAAGCTCAGCACACACCATTTCATTAGATTTATGATCATTCTCCTTGTCCTGAACTGTATAGATTAAACAGGCTCAACCAGACCAGATTAACCAAACATGTTAAATTAAAAGTGTAGGTATATATGTGCATGATTTTATTTTATGTATATTTTCTAAAATATATACTGAATGATATTGTATTATATATTACTAGAGGCCTGGTGCATGAAATTCATGCATTAGGGGGTTACCTCAGCCCAACCTGCACCCTCTCCAATCTGGGAGCCCTCAGGGGTTGTCCTGATGAAGGCTTAGGCCCACTGCCCATGGTTCTCTGCTCTCTGCAGGGCTTGCCTGCTCAATGCTGCAGAGACATGCAAGCAGGCCCTATTGTCTGCTGTCTGCAGGGCCCATTTGCCTGCTCTCCCTGTTGCCACTGCAACCCACAAGCAGGCCCTGATGTCTGCAAGGCCTGCTTGTGGCTTGTCACCAGTGGAACTGAAAGAACTGGAGGACTCCTGGGAGTGGGTCCAGCTGTGCTGACTCCCTGCCGCTCCCCTGGTGCCACCATCTTGTGGCTATGGACACAGACATCTTTGTGATGGAGTGACGGTCAACTTGCATACTCCCTCTTTATTAGATAGGATTTCCATATTTCATTTACATATATAAATCTACATTTAAATAACCCAATATGCAATGTTTCTAATTATTCATACTTGTGCAAAAACCTTAAGTCAAACTTGAACCCACTGTGATAAATAAACACAGCTTTCTATTGTGGCATATTCTGTACTAAATTAAAACTATTTTAAATTACTATTTAATTTTGACCTTGATTTTCTATACCGGGTGAAAATACATAGAAAAAAAAGTCTCCTGCTGGGTCTTTTCCCTTCATTTAGCTACCTCTCAGGACAGGCAATTTGCCTGTTCGCTTGGAGCTTCTGATCTTCAGAACAGCCTGGTCTAAAGGCTTATTACTTAAAGGCCACCTCTGAGGATTCTGGGATCAAAATCATTTACTTTTTTGTGTACTCTAATTATTTCTAGATGGGTTATTGCCTGGGCCTGCATTTTGCCAGTCTGGCTTTGTCAACTTAAAAATTGATGTTTTGTTTATAACCCTTTCTCCCCATTATAGCTCCCCTCTATTTTAAAAGCTGGCTTTGCTAGGCTTTTGTAGCAGGCTGAAATTTCACAGACTACATACATTGCAGAGGTGTGCAAAGTAAAATAAAATAATGATAATCCTAAAGAAACCAAAAGGAAAAAAAAATATTCTCTTTATAGCTATGTCTATGATTCAGCCTAACTTCGTGTTTAGGTCTTCATTTGACCTTATTAAACAATGTTAAACAATCAGGATAAATTCAGTCGAATTAAGAGTTTTTGTCCTCTTCTCACATCTTTGTAATTCCATGGTGCCAATGGGTGGGGTTCCTGATCTGCTGGTTGGTTATTGATCCTGGTATTGCTGAGATATTTAAGGTTCCCTCTGGTCTCGGTCATCACTTGTCATGGGTCACTTTGCATCTTTCTTGTCCAAACTGTAAGGCCTCTTTAGATTCATTAACAATTTTAGTTACTTCCCCATCTTTTGACTGCAAATGTTGGGAGCTTGGTTAAAACCCTGAAAAGTGAAACATACATTTTCTGCTCTTCTATCCCCAAAGCATTGAAGCTCTATTGCTCCTAGAATCCCATCCCTGCCCCTTCTGCTCTTCCCCTCCCCACCCTATGCTAGTTCAGTGGAGTAGCTTCAGAACAGTTTCTCCAGGACAGCTACCAGCTCCTCCGATGCCCTCCCTCGCCTTCTGGCTCTATGCTCTTCACCCACATTGCAGTGGGAAAAGTGGCTCCTACAGCACAGGCATCCCTTAAATGTTCACATAATAAGCCCAATATCCTGAGTCCTACAAGTCTCTGGCTGAGGATACTCAAAGTCATTTTAATCCCACTCAAACCCTCTTCTCTGATGTATTGTCTCTCATAAATTTCCAGGTTCTTTTATGAAACTCAGACGCTGAGAAATAAATGTTTCACTTCTTTGGGTATTTTAGCTTCTAAAAACCTTCACACAAGGCAATGAAGGCTCTCGCTGCTACTTTACAGAGGGAGGTGGTGGAGTCACAAGAAGGAAATACCAGAAGCATAGGTTAATTTTTCCAGATATTATTAGGCAAATTCTATTAGCAGCTTTTATTTGTTCATTTAACAGTTGTAGATCTGCTATAGTGTCCCAGACCTATAGTTAGTATCCAGATCCTGTGGGTACCCAGCTTTCTCTTAATTTTCCTATTTCCTCTAAAGTCTCTGCCTAGTTTAAAACCCTCTGTAGGCCATCAGAGAACTTGGCATGTTTACTTTACTGAGTCTCATGTTTGTTGCTCTTTTTTGAAAGACAGTAGGTAGGTGAGGGCAAGCACTGTTTGCTGCTGCCCCCCATAGCCTGGTGCCTGCTAGATGCTTAACCAAGATTGCTGTAAAAAATACATAATTGGATAAATGAAGTTAGCCTCATTACGTTTGATGAGTGTTAACTGGTCCCTTGACCTCTGGTTTAAGCCCTTCTTTCCCTTTCATTCCTGAGGAGGTGTTTTGTTTTGCTTTGTTCTTTCACCATGATTGTGAGTTCTTTTTAAAATTCATGAACATGAATGTCTGCTTCCCTCAAAGGATTCCTCTCCTTTGTTGCTCATCAAGTGTTATTCATCACTGATGATTCGGATTCAGGGAACCCCATGTGAATTCTAAGGGTAGCCTGTAATAAGGCTGACTGCATTGCTTTATTTTTTCACCTAATTAATTGACTTATTTTCTCTGTTTCTTATTAGCCAAACATCACTTCCCAGAGAAACATTTCCTGATTGAATTAGCCTTCCTATTATAATACTAGAGGCCTGGTGCACAAAATTCACACACAGAGGAAGGTGTTCCCTTAGCCCAACCATTCCAATTGGGGACCCCTCAGGGGATGTCTGACTGCCAGCTTAGGCCCAATTCCTGTGGCAATCGGACACCCCTCTCACAATCTGGGACTGCTGGCTCTTAACTACTAACCTGCCTGCCTGCCTGCCTGCCTGATTGCCCCTAACCCCTCTGCCTGCTTGCCTGATCATTCCTAACCTCTTTGCCTGCCTGCCTGGTCGCCCCCAACTGCCCTCCCCTGCCAATCTGATCTTACCCTCAATTGCCCTCCCCTTCTGGCCTGATCTCACCCCTAACTGTTCTCCCCTGCTGGCCTGACTGCCCCTAACTGCCTCTGCCTGCCCCATCACCCCTAACTGCCCTCCCCTGCTGGCCAATTTGATTCTGATTGGTCAGTTTCTATGCCAATCAACATCAAAAGCTCTGCCTCCTAAGCAGCCATTGGCTCCTCACAGTTGACCTAGATTTGGTTCTGTTGGTCAGTTTCTATGCCAGTCAGCATCTAAAGTTCCGCCTCCTAGACAGTCATTGACTCCTTACATTCACCCAGATTTGGTTCTGATTGGTCAGTTTCTATGCCAGTCAGCATCTCTGAGCCTATCAGTGGGGCCTGATCAGAAAGGCAAGGCTGATCCGGAGCCCTGAAAGAGAGGCCTGGAGAGAAATGGAGGCTGAGCTGTTGGCCAGGCTGGGAGAGAAAGAAAGGCAGATTCTGATCAACAGCTGCCACAGAGGCTACAGATCAGACCCTGCCTCTCTCTCTGCAGGCCTCTCGCCAGGCCTAACCTGTAGACCCCTAGGCAGTCAGTGCTGGGTCAGGGGGCTGCAGTGGCCTCAGTCAGTGTTGGGTCACCAGGGCAACCCAGCACTGACTTCCAGTCTGGTCCAGCCTTCAGTAGTAACAACCCTGACTTTTTATTATATAGATTTTCATACTGCCTTTATATTTTCTTCTTAGAACGTATCACAATATATAATTAATTTACAATTTAATATTTATTTTGGTAATTTTTTGCTCAATGTCTGGTTTTACCACTGGTAATAAGGCCCATGGGGTTAACAACCATATTATTTTGTTTACTTTATGGCTAGTTTTGCCACTAGCCCACTGAGAAGTCTCACATGGGTGACATTTGTTATTTATTTTGGCTGCCAGTGGCTGAGCCCCTTTCTGTGAGCGGAATTTTTGTGTTGAGGAATTTCCAACATTTTGTGTCTTGCTAAGGAGTGTGGGAAAGCAGGGCTGGCAAAGATCGCCTCTTAATTTAAAAGATACAGAAAAACTAGTTATTAATTTCCAGGGTTTCCTTACAACTAGAATATAGCTACATCAGCCTGTCTCAGAAATTAGTGACACCAGATAAAAAGGCAGGGAGGTCTCTCTCTAGGCCATGGATACAGCAGCAGTATTTTCTGCATCAGAACCAGTTCAGGGCATAGTTTTGGTTCATTTCTGCCTGCTTGGCCTCAATTCTAAATCCAGCCTTCTTAGTGAGGCTGTGTCCTCACCAACACATTCCTTTTCTGTCTCACTCAGCCAAAGTCCATTTCTATTGCTTGAACTCAGAATCTTGACGGATTCACCTTGAGTCAAGAACTTTCCTTCTCTGGACTTCAGTTTTCTCATCTGTGAAAAAAAGCTGTGGGAGGGAATTAATTGAAAACTAAGTTACCTTCTAAAACTCTGAGGTTTGTTCTGCCAGCATGACTCAGTGGTTGAGTGTTGACCTATGAACCAGGATGGTTCGATTCCCAGTCAGGGCAGATGCCTGGGTTTCAGGCTCCATTCCCAGTGGAGGGGGGGCGGGGAGGGGGAGGCGGTGCATGAGGTAGCCGAGCAATGATTCTCTCTCATCATTGATGTTTCTCTCTTCTTTTTTGAAATCAATAAAAATATATTTAAAAAATAAATAAATACAACTCTGCGATTCTGTGAAAATGGCTGGATTGGTTGGATTATTTAAAAGTCTGTAGTGCCCTAGCTAGTTTGGCTCAATGGATAGAGCATCATGATGCCTGTGGACCAAAGGGTCCTAGGTTTGATTCAAGTCAAGGACATGTACCTTGGTTGCAGGCTCCTCCCTGGCCAGGGTCCTAGTTGTGGTACATGCAGGAAGCAAATAATCAATGTGTTTCTTTCACAATGATATTTCTTTCTGTCTTTTCCTCGCTCTTCCACTCTCTCTAAAAATTGATGGAAAATTATCCTCAGGTGAGGATTGAAAATTTAAAAAAAATCTGTGGTAATAGCTCTTATTTCTAAAACCACCTGGCCTCTCCACCTGAGTGCTGAGTGTTTTCCCACCTCCACATACCCTGTTTCCCCGAAAGTAAAACCTCCCCGAAAATAAGACCTATCTGATAATAAGGCCTCCCCAATAATAAGCCCCCCAAAGCTAACGTAACTCTGGACTCTGGGCCATAGTGGCGGGCACTGCCCTGCAGCTCACTGATGCCCTCAGCATAGCTGGAGCAGACAGGAAGTGTGAGGTCTCTTTTAATCAGAGAGCCGGCACTGCCCCCAGGACAAGCTGCCACCTGCTGCTCGCTCTGCCTTGACGGAGTCTGGCTGACTCTCATTTAGACAGTGAGCCTCACGGGGCAGGAGTCGGGCACATTGTGTGGACACACAGGTAATAAATTTCCTTTTTTTTTTGTTCAACAATAAATGTGTACAGTATTCTTCTTCATGGAAAAATAAGACATCCCCTGAAAATAAGACCTAGCACATCTTTGGGAGCAAAAATTATTATAAGACCCTGTCTTATTTTCGGGGAAACAGGGTTGTAGTATCCCCATCTTGGTTCATCTGTAATGAACAGTGAACTCTCTCTTGTTTTGTTGAAGCAGATACTTATAAATGTACTAGAGGCCTGGAGCACAAAATTTGAGCACAGGAATGATCCCTAGGCTAGACCTGCAATCAGGGCCATCTTTCCCAGCTGCTGGCAGCTGGCCCTACCCCCTACTGCCACCCACCCCCAGTTCCCTGTTCCCCATCAGGTGATTGGAGGCTACCGGCCAGGGGGAGGGGCGAAGAGATTGGCTGGAAGGCACTGATCAAGAGATACCTGCAGGCTGGGAGCAACTCCTGCATTGAGCGTCTGCCCCCTGGTGGTCAGTGCACTTCATAGCAACAGGTTGTTCCACCATCTGGTCTATTTGAATATTATGTTTTTATAACCATAGATATTTTCTGTTCTATATGCCAGCCACTATCTCACTGGGGAATATTGTGTTCAGTTTTAGATAAAAACTCTAAAACACAGATGCATGGAGTGACATGACCTAATTTACACCCTTTCCTCTCAACAAGCTTTCGCTTGTTTATAGAGTAGTGGTATTTTAAGATTTGAGAAAATTGCAACTGGGAAGTGCAGAATTCTTCTTCTGCTTTTTTTTTTAAAGTATGAATTGATGTTTTCTCCCTGGATCACAACCAGGGCTGACATATGGCAGACACACTGAAGCTCTTGATTTTTTTTCTAGAGAAGTATTTGAAGGAGGGGTTGGGACAGTTGGCTCTAGTTGTCATCCTGCTGATAACATAGAAGGAAGGTAAAAACTCAAACTAGATATTCTTGGAGTTGTTGAATTACTTAATTTCTTAAAGGTGGTGTGAAAAGTTAATATCACCACCCTTGCTTTTATATAGATGAGAAGTGTGGGGGTGAAAGGAATGAGATCATGATGTCAAATTCTCTGCTGGAGTCTTATAACTGGCATCTACTACTGCATTACTATCTTTCAATATCATTTTCCCACTCCAATTGGAAGCAAATCTATAAAATTGCTAACTAGACCCAAGACAAAAAAAAAATCAAAAGCAAATCTTATTATTCCTATGCTCCTGTCAATTGTAGGACTCCCTCCCCATTCTCTCATTGCACAGATGTGGTGATGGCTCTTCTTGTGACCTTATCTTATCCCAAACACTGAAATATATTTCTCATTAGTAGTCTAGCTGCTTCTGCAATGTCATTCAGTCCTATTATTGGTGGGGAATTTCTTCCATCTCCTTGTGCCTTCTGTTAAGCCTTCACTTCCACATCAATTCCATGTCCTCTTCACATCTATTTCATTGTTCAAGATGGCATTGGGCTTCAGATGCTGGCTGAAGTCTTACTCATTTCGGGGCAAAGGAGCCTGACGGGAAGAACTGAAATTGTGGTGTTTAGAGGCTCAGGGATGCTGCCTCATTCACATTGGTCCTTGGAGCTGAAGCAAGATGAGAATCCAAAGCCCAGAGTATCTCCAGATCAGTGACTGTCCCTCCATTCTGCACCACCCACACGGAGAGGACAGGACCCCCCTTCTTGGAAATCTCCTCTACTGGGAAGGTGCAGATGTGTTGCATCCAACAGCAGACCCTATAACTGGAGAATTTACTTTCAGTCCTATTGTTTTAATTGTCTAAGTAACTGGACTTGATCCATATGGGCAATATCAGTTCCATGACACTTGATGGCAGGCTGCACTGGAGCTGAAACATAATGCTATCTCTTAGTCTCTGCAGGAAGATGATTTTGAAAGGAACTGGCCTGCAGATGTGATTCTTTTGTAGAAGCTAAACACGTATTCTGTGATTTTCCTTTCACAAAAACTGCCCAATTTAAGAATTTTAAGTTCTACTGCTTTCCCAGTGAACCAAAAAGCAATAAAAGTGCAGCAATTAAAAACTAAACAACTTAGAGAAAGCAGACAGGTACAGGTGCCTATGTTATAACAGGTTTAAGGATATATGGGGTAAAAAAAATTCTGGAAAACAGAAATGAGGACACACTTAGAAATGAGGAGGGCAAAAAACAGACTGCAGAAATGATTAAACACATTCAGTAAAAAACTGAGTAGAAAGTTCTGGGAAAACTGAGCTCTACATGAAAGTTTTGGAATATTTTGTAGAATATCTTAAAACAGGTTGAATATTGTAATGTTTAATATTTTGTGGAATATATTTTAACATGAGAAGTTTGAAAATAACCAACAGCCTTCATTTTAACTTAATATACACTTCAAAAACATAAGTAACATTTTTTAATACCTTTTAAATCCAGGATTCCTTCATTTTTTTCTGCCTTAAACCTGCTTTCTAATCCTTTACTTTAAAGTATTCAGCTTTATTCTAATCTCAGAAAAACCACACTGTTTTATTTGCTGTGTTTAAAAACTACAGTAGTTTAATTCTCCTGTGCCCTTCTAAAAGGGTAACACAATGAAAATGTTTTTGGTCCTTCCTGTTGCCCATTGCACACTTCCATGATAGTAGAAAATATATAAAATGTGGAATTGTATTCATGGACTAAATGCCGATCTATTTTTTGTCAATGACTCTGGCAGCAATACAGAAAACAGCTTTTAAATAAGATACTATGACATAAAAACCTCACCAAAAGGAGAAAGGAGGTGCTATGTTAAGTTCTCAGACATCTGCTAAAGCAAGTTTTATTTATATAGTTATTGTTTATTGGGGGGTTGAAAAAAAAATAGACCCTCAGTGTGAGCCTGGAGGCCTCCATTTCATTTACAAACAAAACCAGACCAAACAATCTCACCCGGGTAATCTGCTGCAGAAAAAGGAGAAAGCAAGCAAGCAGGGAACCTGTTTGTGTGTGGTATGCCTGGCTTATAACTGTGAAGCACAGGTGAGAATTTTGGCTCAGGACCTTACCACAAGGCTGCAGAACGGGCTTCGGGACCCACGAGAGGTCTGGGCTAATTTGATTCATCTCCTTGGGATTAGATTTTGTATTTGCAAAGTGGAGTGAAATTAAATATTGTTGAGGGGTTTTTGTTGTTGTTTTGCTGCAGTTAAGTTTTAAAGATGAGCCTTGAACTTTTGGGGTGAAATTCTAGAACCTGAGACTTAAGGGCAGATTTGCTTGTTATTTGACACATCTCACATGTGCAGGGTTCCTGGGGCTAATGCGCACTGCTGACAGGCTGCTCACAGGCCAAGCAGACTGAGGGGTATGGACTATTCCTGCAAGCAACACTCTGCTCCCACAAAGCACATTGAAATGCACATGCACACAAATGACTTGGCTGTAAAAAATACTTATCCAACCAGATTTTTATTATTATTATTTTTAATCCTCATTTGAGGATATATTTTTATTGACTTTTAGAGAGGAAGAGAAAGAGAAGGGAGAAGAGAGAGAGAGAGAGAGAGAGAGAGAGAGAGAGAGAGAGAGAGAGAGAGAGATGGCTTGGTTGCCTTCAGCATTTGTGTACTGACCTGGGATAGAGCCCTGATCCTGGCTATGTTCCAGAATGGAACCCACATCCTTTTGATGTAAGGATGATGCCACAACCAACTGAGCCCCCTTCCAGGTCTCCAGTTGGATTTATAAAGCAAAAAAGGATGCGTAAGTATTGTTGCTTTAACTCTATTAATAAAATATTTTGTGTCTCATTACTTATCATTGATCCTCTACACCCATTCTTCCTGACCTTGATGTTGGGAATTGTTATTTTATTTCTAAATAAGGGGATGGGAAAAGAAGTGGCCCCTGGCCTCAGCGCCATCCAGGGCTGTAGGGAACTCAAAGGTAAAAGGAAGTCCCATTTCCCTAGAAATCCATAATGGGTTTGATTATACTCTTTCTAGTCATGTGACCCTCCCTGTTCCTGCTACTGCAACCAGGGGCATGCAGTCCTCTGGTCAACCTGGTCATGTGATGCCTGGTCCATAAAATAGCCTAGGGATGGGAAGGGAAGCTGGCAGTGCTAAGGTACAGGATATACTCTAAAGAGGAACATAAACACTAACAAACAAAACCAGATATCCTCTACATAGCAGACTGATTTGAAAATAGTTTCATTAGAGTAGGTCCTTGAATAATATTTTGTGCATTGTCATTTTCTGCTGTTGATGAGATGAGATGTTGTAGGAACTTTACTCTTATTTATATCAATTAGCCTATGGTAAAGTTGGTTTTGTTATAAGTTGTTTCACGTATAATTGCAGACCTATTGATGATGTTAAGTGGTTATCTAACAGAAAGAATATTCTAGTAGATAACCGTGTAAGAATACTTTGAAGTTAGTGTACTTTCCCTCAATGAGGTCCTGAAATAGCTCAAGTTTAAATAAAATTAAAACCAGCCCTAGTGGGTTTGGGTCAGTGGATGGAGCATGGATTGAAGGGTCCCAAGTTTGATTATGGTCGGGGCACATACCAGGTTGCAGGCCAGGCCCTGGTCTGGGCCTTTGTGGGAGGCAACCAATTAATGTGTGTCTCTCTCACATCGGTGTTTCTCTCTGTGTGTCTCTCCCTCCCTTCCCTTCTCTCTAACAGTCAATGGAAGAATATCCTTGGGTGAGAATTAACAAAACAAACCAAAAAACCTGATAAGTGTAATAATTCTATGTGGGCAGAGATTCATGTGTCTGCTTCATTCATTGCTTTAGCCTCAACACAAAACATACAGGAGATGCTCAATAATACTTTTGGATCAGATGGATAAAAGTATTCCTCCTCCTCATTTCATTTTACAGGTTAATCCTCCTAAGCACAGTTCTCATTATGTCTCCTGCTCAAAAACCTACTAGTGCCTCAGAGCATATGAAATTAGGTGCAAGCTCAGTTATTTGTTATACAAAACCCTGCATACATGGATGTTAGCTCCCCCCCCCCCAGCATTATCGTCCTTTGCTGCTTTCTCATATGCCAAAGTATATTGCTCACCAATTCCCGTATGAATTACACACATAATTGTCTATGCCTTTGCTCATGCTGGTCTCACTACTGTTCCTTTATTTCCACTTGCCAACGTGACGGTTTTATGCTACATTCCTCATGAAACTCAGTGTGTCCCATAACATGTAATTTTGTCCTCGTGGCACTTAACTCCTGTTCAGCCTTGTCCTGTAGTTATTTGTATTCTAGAGGGATACAGTCAGGCACACGGTGTTCAGGTACCTCCATAGCACTTGTTAGTGTCTCTTGTCCAAAGCACTTTCTAAAAAGGGTTTGCTGAATTAAAGTGAGAGGATCTGTTCTATAGGGCCAGGTAGATAGTTGCAGGGCACTAATTAAGGCTACATTACTAAAGAGACTGAATTGCAGATAGTGAGAAACTTAGAGAGGATGTTTTAAATCCTATTTCCTTTTTTTGTTAATCCTCACCAGAGAAGGATATTTTTTTCATTGATTTTTTTAAGAGAGTGGAAAGGAGGAGAGAGAGAGAGAGAGATGTGAGAGAGACACATTATTTAGTTGCTTCCTGCACACAGCTGACCAGGGTGGGGATTGAACCTGAAGCCCAGATACAGCCCTTGCGTTTTCAGGCTGTCACTCTAATCACTGTTCAGGGCTTAAATCCCATTTCTAATTATTCTTTGGCCTGAAAGTTTAGAGGCCTTTAAAGTAAATATATTTTTGCGAGAGAGAACGGGACTTTCTGGAAAAGTCTCATTTAAACAACTGTGACACTTTGGTTAAAGCTCGGTGATTCTTTTACTTTGTAGCTAGTGAATTTCCATGATCTGAGCCTCAAACGTAAGAAAGACTTGAGCCAAAAGAAATAACACTTAATAGAAATCTCTGAAGATTCATATTAGAATTTCAAACAAGGGCAGAGTTTCTAACTTTCCTGAGGCAAATATGGGTGATGTAAAATTTCATCAAGGTGAACATATTTTCCATTTAGTTTTTAACCCAACGTGGGCTGGGAAGTCTAGAAATTGCAGGAGCAATGATGTGTTTTTTGCATGGTTTCCTGTGCCATGGAGGCATAGTGGGACAGTGTTGATAAGGTTAAACTGTGGGCCTTCACATTCTGGAGCGAAGAATAAATGACATGTGGTAAATGGGATAAAGAATTATAAGAACTTCTCCTAACCTAACATTTCAGAAGTTCATATGAAAGGATTCCTACAGACAGGAGAAATGGAAAGAGAATAGCCTTTATTGAGTATACTTAAGCTACCTGCCTTTCCACACCAGTATTCCCAGCAGGTGTCTTGATTTTGTTGTCTGTTGCCTTCTCTCACCAGGTGGCCATGTTGATTTGTGCTGGCTTTCTGATTGCCTGGATTCCTTACGCAGTGGTCTCTGTGTGGTCAGCTTTTGGGAGGCCAGACTCCATCCCCATACAGCTCTCTGTGGTGCCAACCCTCCTTGCAAAATCATCAGCAATGTACAACCCCATCATTTACCAGGTCATCGATTACAAACTTGCTTGTTGCCAAACTGGTGGTTTGAGAGCAACCAAGAAGAAATCCTTGGAAAACTTCAGGTAAAATTTCAGAAGCTGGAAATGCGTGATGCTCTGGTTTCAGAATCCCACGGGGTTCAAGCCACTCCAGTGTGCTTTCTTCTTAGGGTTAGTGCTTATCACTTAGGAGTAGTGTAGGCAGGGCTTTGTTTTCTTCATCAAAATTTCTGAAATCAGATAGTGTGATAGAGGATGATGACATGAAAGGGAGAAAAGTGGTTCTGCTTTTTGATATTTTATTTATTTTTCAATTAAAGTTTACAATCCATATTATTTGGTGTTAGTTTCAGATGTACAGCATAGTGGCTAGAAAATCATGTGCTTCACAGAGCAGTCTCCCCAAATGTTTCAAGTACCCACATGGCCCCATTCGTCGTTATCACAATATCATTGGCTATATTTCCTATGTTCTAATCTCCATGGCTGTGACGGTTCTGTAACTACCAATGTGTACTGCTTAATCCCTTTACCTTTGTCTGTTTTTTATTGTAGAGCAACTAAGATATGAAGCTGTGTTCATTTGAACAACCATTATGTGTCACTCTTCCTTATCTGGGATCAAACCCATTGAACTCCAAGACTATGGTTCCACGTGGCACTGATCCAAAATTAAGTTCTCACAACGGGAGAGATTCTCCTGTTGGGGACATGTCTATCACTAGCTAAGAGTATAAGATGTGGGCAGGCAAAGCTAGGGGAGAAGGGAGATGGCATTATCATTCTGCCAGGTTCTTTATTGTATTTTCACAGGAGCCCCATGTTATCCCTTCTCTTATCTTTTTCAGATAAGGAAACTAAGGTTAAGTGAGCTGCCCGAGTTTACCTAGGCAGGAAGTAGCAGAGCAGGGATTCAAATTCAGGTCTATTGAGTTTCAAAATTCATTCTCATCGGTCTATGCTGACTCTACTTCACAAGGAACAAGTGAGTTTGGGGATCCAGTACTATTTTCCCTAAAGGCTTAGGGTAGGTAAAGAGTTGAGGATTATACGTGGTCGTCTGTGTCCAGTCAGGACCAATCCCAGCAGTAGGATGTGCAATAAGTACCCGAATTTATGATCTGAGATGAGGGCTATGGAGAAGGCCCCAGTTTCTCTGAGCCCAATTTTTTCTTACTCACTTGAGGTCTAGTTATTTTTCAGAACTATTTTCTGCAAGTAAATAGGAAACAGTAGGGGGGGTGGGGGGTAGAACTAGCTGTGAGAAGATGTGAGTTTTTATCTTGTTCTTTCACTGTGCTTAAGTGACCCATCTTTTGACCTTTTGTTTCCTCACCATGTAGGTACAGGATCAAATGAAAAAGATAAAAATGAAAGTACAAATAAAAGGAGGTGTTGTCACTTTTTGCAATGGTACAGGGGAACAAACACACAATATGGAGGTAGAAGATCAGCATTTAAGATCGATTTTGCTATTTACAATAGGTCTAAAATTTGAGGGCACATTAACAATTTAGAGCCCAGGATTGGAACAAGCTGATGGCCCTATTCACATTCCTAAATTGTAAGAATTACACAAAATGTACATGTAAAAAGGGCTAAGTAAGAACCATTAACTCCCCTCTCCCTCACACACACATTGCTGCTGTTTAATGCCTTCTCTGTTGAATTGAAAAAATTCAAATACTAACCCAAAATGCATCTATTTTGGAAGTAATAACACTTTGTCCTTATCAACTATTGATATTCTATTATGAATAAAGTAGAGAGAATACTTTTAACAGTTATGAGAGAAAATAATGGGGTACTTCTTCTTCTGAAGGAGATGGGAATTTGACAGGAAGGGCTGAAGGCAAATTTCATCCACCTCATAATTTTGCTGCAGATTGACTCAGTTCTGCACATTCCCTCCCAAGCGTGAGCAACACATACATATTCAACACTCAACAATGAAAAGACAGGAATTTATGTAGAAGAAAGTGGCTTAAGGCTGCAAACCTTTAGATAAATCAACCAGGAGAGAGACAGTTCAGCACACCTGCTCCCGTGAACCATTTATAGGAAATATGGCCATTGCTTTGCCAGAGGAAAACAGGGGCTGTTTCCTTACTCCTGAGTGTCAGCTTTCAGGGGAGCAGCAGGCAGTCAGGCTGAAGTGAGGAGGAGCCCTTAGGAGGTATGTTGAAGAATATGATGAGTTGCAGATCTGCTTCAGACCAGAGTAGAAGGGTGAGAAGTGGCCACCAGAGGTTTCTTTATAACTTTCCAAAGGAAAAAACAAACCAACAAAAGACCCCTGTTTGTCTTTGTTGTTATTAAGAGGCTAAGAAAATGGGTGACATGTAGCTCCCCCCACACCCTCTGTAGAGTGAGGTGATATGAAGCCAGTCTAGAATAGGTAATGTTTTATCAGAATAATTCAATCAAATTACCCTGAATTAATTGATATCTGTGTTCTTTCCTTTTCTGAGTCTGAAATGTATTTGCTTTTAATGGAAGACCTTCTAGAGAAATAGTTTGATTTCAAAGAAAAGATCTAATGTGTTGAATATGAGTACCTGTAACAGTTCATTGAGTTAACTCATCCCCCACCCCAGCCCCAAAATTAAGATGATAAAGGAAAAAATACATCCAAGACCCATTTTTGAAATGGTATTTATTCACCCTCCCCCTGCCACCCCCACACACAGGGTGTTCAAATATAGCTCCTATATTTTGGAAATTGTTTTTCTCCACCTTGTTGCATGTACTAGTAAGACACACTGGGGAAATTTTGAAAAATTACTGCAGCTGGACTCCACCTGCAGAGATTCGGTTTTAACCAGTCTTAACTGGGGCTGAGCTTCACTTGTTTGATTGTTTAACTCTCCCAGGTGATTCTCATTTACAGGCACTGTTGCCAGCCAGTGAACCAGAGCCTCAGAAAGGAAAGCATTAGTGCAGCTCATGGAATCGTAGGCCTTTCTTTCACCCATGGTCACCAATTGTCAGTGACAGATAACCCACACAGCAGATGCTAAGCCAATCTTAGATGTAATAGACAAGTTCAAAAGACACTGGGGGTATATAGTAAGGAACAAAAACATTTTACATTCCCATACATTACATATTTTAGTAAATATAAAGAAAAACGGAACCCTGAATTTCGAATTGTTATCGTAATCAAACTTCTCCTGACCACATTTTACTAGTAATGCTGTCTTCAATAAGAACGCTCTTTCAGTAGGTGAGTCATAGGGTGCAAATGAATGGTAGACAGGTATACAGTGATTATCCCCCCGCCCCCCTAGAGGACAGCAAAATGCACAGGAAATGTGGCATGAACGAGTGGCATGTTTTTGAAAAGCTCTACCCAAGGGATTATTTTTACTTTGAGAATTCTAAATTGAATTATTATTTTTTATTTTTTTAAAAAACATCTTTTTATTGATTTTAGAAAGCAAGGGAGAGAGAGAGAAAGAGAGAGAGAGAGTAGAGCCCTCAACCTAGGTATATACCTTGACCTGGATCTCTCAATGCACAGGTTGATGCTCAACCAACTGAGCCACATCAGCAAGAGTTCTTTTTATCTTTTTAATTCAACTCTTGTGCATATAATATTCATGGTAGTCAATGTTGACATGATGTGCATATATGTGTGTGCATGTATATATGCAAATAAAATACATACTAAATTGCATTGTTCTTCTCTGTCTAGGCTGCACACTATAACTACTGTCAGGGAGGCTTCTGCTGTGCTGGAAATCCATCAGGAGCTATGAAGATGGACACAGCATCACATGGACACCAATAGTCACGTCTTTGCCTCTTCACTGCTATTAATGTTTAATTGCAAACACACTTTTCTCTGTGTTATATTTTTATATTTTGTACACTTTTCCTCTTTCTCCTTAAGCCAGGATTTACTGAGAAATATTCCAATGGTCAAAAGGAATCTGGATTATAAGATGCTGCTTAAGTAATATTACTAGGAAGAGAGACTCCTTGGAATTCTCTTTTTGTTACTATTTTAAAACCTATTGTGATGCCAAACCGTGTTAAGTCTGAGAGATGAAGAAAAATGTTTGAAAGTTTTATTTATTAGGGTATTATTTAATTCCATTGCCTCATCATTGTTATTTCTTAAGGTAGCCAGTTTCTGGGGCTCAGGGAGGTGGGTGATCACTGGAATCCCGTGCTGGATCTTGGCTTTGACTGGTACATATTTGGATTCTCATGGTCACTCTCTTCTCATGCAGACAGAGGTTCCAAGTCTAATGGTAGAGATTCTACAAAGTCGTCCTCTGGGGAAATCAATTTTGCCTTAATTCCTCCAAAGCTCTCTTGTATCTCAGAATTTGAGAACTGAAATAATTTGAGGAGTGATGATAATTTTACCAGTGTGGGTTTTTCTCATTAAATTCTACATGCTAATGTAGTGGGTGTAATAGGCCATTAGCAACTATAATTATTCCAGAAACAAGTTTAGAGAAAATAACAATGTGTGTGTCATTTCATTGTTTGTTACCTTTATTCTTTCTTGTGTCTGTCTTTTGTTTTCAATAAATACCTTGTAAGGTTTACAGGTAATGAGCTACAGATAAAAATGAGAGAAAATTTCAAAGGCTGATAGATCCATGTCTTTTAAGAGTTAATGAAAGGGCAGGCATGTAAATGCTAGGTCCAAATTGGTCTTCAATTCACTGTCTATACTTGATCTTCTTTCCTCATCCAAAGAGTAGGACCACCTATTTTAACTCAAGCCCTAGGCATTCTCCAGGTTCTCCTGCCCCATCCACCTCCTCTTTCTGCTTGAATCTGAGGCCTGCTCACCAATTCTGATCCTACCTTTCTGATCATATCTGGTGAGATAAGTGAGAAAGGAAAGAGAGAGACCCCTCTAGAGACACTGATAATCTCTCCATTCTTTGCATTCAAGTATTTATAGAGAACTAGAGGCCTGGTGCACAAATTGTGTAGCAGTGGGGTCCCTCGACTTGGCCTGTGAGATTGGGCCAAAACCAGTTATCTGACACCCCCGAGGGGTCCTGGATTTTGAGAGGGCATAGGTCAGGCAGAGGGACCCCACCAGTGCACAGGTGGGGCTGGGGAGGGACACAGGAGATTGGCCAGCCAGAGAGGGACCCTGGGAGGGCTTCAGAGTATGTCTGGCCCATCTTGCTCAGTCCAGATCCGACCCCAGCAGCAAGCTCACCTACTGGTTGGAGCATCTTTCCTCTGGTGGTCAGTGCACATCATAGCAACTAGTTGACTGGTTGACTGTCTGCCCCCTAGTGATCAGTGCACATCATAGCAAGCAGTTGAGTGGCCTTAACATATCATTAGCATATTATGTTTTGATTGGTTGAACGGCCGACTGGATAATTGGACGCTTAGCATATTAGGTTTTTATTATATAGGATGGGACCCTCCTCCAATGTTCAGCCCTGGTAAATGGCACCTTCAATGTCTTTGTTTTTTCATTTTCTCTAGTAATGGGATGTTGGGTGGGGTGAGGAATGAGCTGATGTGGAGCAGTAGTTTAAGATTAGTATTGAATAGATGTGTGTATAAAACAGACTTTATGATTACAGCAAGAGAAGGGACAATTTTGCCTGGGGCTTGGGACTGCTTACCAAGTCTGGAGAAAAGATGCAGAATTGTCATGAGACTAGAGAGGCAAGGGACTTTTAGGCAGAGTGTTAAGTACAGAGGCGTGAAACCGTGTGGTGCCACAGGTGGATGGGACACAGATGCAGAGCACAGAGTCTCTGCCTATGTCTGCACCCAAACTCAGTGCCCTTGGTAAGCCTGTGAAATGGGAATAGTAACAACTATTCATTTACAGAATTGTGGGGCTTAAATGGTATAAAAACACCTGAGGAAGTATCCCCTCCATATCAGTAATTGCTATAAATATTATTAAGGTGGGTGCTGGTGGTCAGAGGTGGGGCTAGAAATGGTAGGCAGGCAAGGCCAGACCAGACACAAGGGGCTTTGTTTATGCTGTTATATGAATTTTAGCTTGAACATAATGGAGAGATGCTGTGGGAATTTAGGCAGGAGAAGGAAGTCATGAGGTTCATAATATTAGGAAAAATCAGTCTGAATGGCAGTGTGGAGGGTGGGCGGTCCTGAGAAGGAGTGGGGTTCAAGATTAGAGGCTGGGAGATCAGTTAGTTGGGTTCATCAGGAAATTACAATTTAGGAGAGTCTGAATTAAGGAATAGTAATAGAAATGGAGATGAGAATATAGGTTTACAGGAGTAGGAAATCTTGGTTATTGATTACATGTGAGATGAAGGAATCAAGGATGCCAAGGGGCTTCTGCTTAGGAAATAGTGAGCATAAGGGTGTCCACAGAAGGGAAAATGCAGGCAAAGAGTGGGATGGGGCAGGCAATTCCTTACACTTGAGATGTGTTGAACACAGAGTTTCCACAACACAGGTGAAGCTATTTAAAATAGGATTTGAAAATAATCTAAAGTCACACCCTACCATAGAGGGAGTATAGAGTTTGGGGGGTTAAACAGGTGGGACATGACTATTAAGGGAGACTTTGCCATTTCAGCTGATCTGAAGGAAATTAAGTGAAGGCGTTTTTATTGCTTTATTGGTTTTTTTTGTTTGTTTGTTTTTGAGGAAGTGTTAATGGAAGTGAATGATGGAAGGAAGAAGAAGAGGGGACATTCAGAGTAATGTTTTTGATTTTTTTGGTGTATAGGTAGAATTTAATAGACATCGCATAGAAGTCCCTGAAGGTAGACCATATGCTGTGTTTTATTAGCTCTTTAATTAGAATGTATTCTTTAACATACCTTCAGAAAGCATGCTTAAGAAAGGACTAGCATAGTAATGGGATGTTGGGTGGGGGAATGGGTTTAAATACTAGGAGTCTTGGGGCGGGGGGCGGGGATCCAAAAATTAATTTGTTTCCAATTTGAAAAACTTGATTTTAAAAGCGATCTTCCACACTCTGGTTTCTTTTATTTATATATTTTATAATATTCTGGGAGCTGGTAGGTACCAGAATTGTTACCAGAATTGATAGGGAAGGAGGGAGCGGGGTATTTGGAAAGATGGAGGGGGAAAAGAAGATTGGTCCTTGAGGGTTGATTGCATACACCTGGCTGTCCTTATCCAGGGGCTTCCAATGACTTCAGAAAGTTCTGTGTAGTCTCCAAACACTTCTACAAATGCAATTTAATTTAGTTTAAAAGAAGGTATATTACCTTGGTGTGCTGGTGGGTTTGTGTGTGACATAGGCTTCAAAACCTTGAACAGACACTATGTTCTCCTTTAGGGTCTCATAAAAGGCCAGTGCCTGTCATGGGAAGGGTATAAATCAGGAAGTGCTTAGAAGCATGTGATAGAATGTTAAATAGGGAATGTAAAATCCTAGATTTTTGATTTATTCTGTATTTTAAATTCACTTGCTTCTACCATTTAAATATGACCTGTCTCATTACTGAAAGAATGAATTTATAAATTTGTGAAATGGGAATTAAGAATAGAAATGCCCTATTAATTTGAAAGGTTGGATTTCAAAGTCATAATAAAATCCAAATATATTTTTATTTTTTCAAGTAAAATGAAGCAATCTATAATAATAAAAGCATAATATGCAAATCAACTGAACAGCAGAATGACTGTCCAGACAACCTTCCAGATGACCTTTTGGACAAAGCTGGGGCTACGAGGGCCTACCCTTGCATGGATTTTGTGCATCAGGCCTCTAGTAGAGATATCTAATCTAATAAAAGAGTAATATGCAAATTAACCACCACTCTGAGCCACCTAAGCCACGCCCACCAGCCAATCAGAGCGACTATATGCAAATTAATCCATCAAAGATGGCGGATAATTTGCATACACAGGCAAACAAAGACTAAAGACAGCATAGAAGGAAGCCAAGTGCTGCAGAAGGAGAGCCAAGCGGTGGAGAAGGGAACAGAGCTGAGGCAGTGGAGACAGTGAAGAAGGGGGGGAGAAGGGAGGGAGGGAGCCGAGGCAGCAGAGAACGGAGCTGAAGCAGCGGAGACGGGAGGGAGCTGAAGCGGCAGAGATGGGAGACGGGAGCTGAGGCGGGCTTCACTCCCTTCTCTGCTTTGCTCTGGCTCAGGAAGCCCTATTCTTGCAGGAATCTTCCTGCAATGGGCCACTAGTATTATATAGAAAGACCTAGTTATTTGAGTCGTAGGAATGCATTTGTCTCAGGATTCAAGCATCATACTTATTTAATCTAAAATGGTAACTAATTTTTGTCTCATTTATTTTTCCCTTGAAAAACACATTGACACCTTTACTGAGCTTTAGAAATATGAACCCCAAAGCCACCAATGGGAATGCTCCTCCATTAAGTTAGGGCAAATGAGGGAGAAAGGAGGAAAGGGGAAGAGAGGAAGAGAATGGGAATAAGCTGATGAACACTGAAGGGATCACTGATGCCTGCGTAACAAAATGTCTTAAAGACTACAGAAATGTCCCAGGATGTTTTATTCAGAGCGAAGATGTATGCGTGTCATTACAGAAAAAAGGGTTAGGGAAAGTAGTATCAACTTTGATTTAATAACTAATTTTGTAGAAAGAGAGTCAGGCCTTTTGCCCAAAAGACCAAAGAGTTGGCCATTCTGCACTCCTCTGGTGAAAAGGGGGCAGATAAGAATCAATGTAAGAGCTACAGGGGGTGTGGTGAGAAAATACATTGGAGGATATCCCTAATCTCAAGCCATTAGCTTCCACCACATAGTAGAACCACTGGTTACCACTGTGACCTTGAATGATTTTTTAAAGATTATACAATTTTCAACATATATCTTTATTAGGTTATGAAACTTTGTGGAGTATATTCTGAAAATAACTTTATCCAATAGATTTAAATGAAAATAAGCACTGGATTTTAAAGTACTTTTCTCAATTCTTTGAATGTGCTTTTCTTAATGCCAGATGAATGAGATACTATAGCAATCACGTGTAGGGACTAGTTTGATTATAGACTGCTAGTGACCCAGTGCACGGATTCATGCATTCAAAGGAAATTAATCAGAAGGTGGCCACCAGGGTGGGACTGGGTGAGATGGGCCGACACACCTCCCGAGGTCCCTCCCTGGCACCTGCAGAGTGAACGGGGTCCCTGGGGCAGGTGGCATCCCTTGGCCTTGCCTGCAGGGACTGGGCCAAAAAAGCAGCTCTCTGACATCCCCTCAAGGTCCCAGAGTGCGAGAAGGCACTCTGCAAAGTTGCTGTCATACAGGGTGTGGAACACAAATGCAAGTGTGCAGTAAACCAGATTTGGAACCAACAGTGCCCCAGCAACAACATGGCTGAAGGTGGAATCGCATGGCCCCACAAGGAATTGGGCTCCCTCCTCTCTGGTTTCGGGTGTGTCACCCAAGAACCATCACTGCAGCTCAGTAGCTCCTGCATTGAGCATCTGCCCCCTGGTGGTCAGTGTTATAGGGACCAGTTGGATGGTCGGACACAGCATATTAGCCAGATAGATAGATAGATAGATAGATAGATAGATAGATAGATAGATAGATATAGATAGATAGATATAGATATGTATATATACAGTTTATACATTTACTTCATATATATATAAAACCCTCACATATATGACAGGCTCTAAAATAGACAGACATGTTATATACATTATATGAAACATATCTGAGAGCAAAAATCAATCCAGACTGTATTTTGTTATACATACATATATGCATTCTTATTATTTTACAGTCAAATATACATAGGCAAATATTGCATACACTCATTCAGTTTTGAATTCAGGAAACGTTTATTAAGTGTCTGTAGTATGACCCATTATCGGGAGATACAAAAGGAAGGGAGGATGTGCTCTTAGTTTTTTAAGAATTTGGCAGTTTGGGCAAAGTCTTGACTTTTACCTACAGTGTAAATGGCTTTAATGGTAGTAATTTTTATTTATTATTATTTTTTTATTGATTTCAGAGAGGAAGGGAGAGAGAGAAACCAGTGATGAGAATCATCGATCAGCTACTACATCTTGCATGCCCCCTACTGGGGATTAAGCCTGAAACCCAGGCATGTGCCCTGACCTGGAATCAAATTGTAACCTCCTGGTTCATAGGTTGACTCTCAACCACTGAGCCACACTGGCCAGTCAATGGAGTGATTTTTAGATGGGGCTCTTTAGATACCAGTAGGTTTACTTTAAGGTGATACTTTGAGAAACTGCAAAATGTCAGGACAGATCTTGGGAACTGATTTGCATATTTGTCTCTGTGCCGGGATAAGGAAAGAAATATGGGGCTTCTGCCAAATCTCTAGGGCAGAATTCATTCAGGGGCAATGATTAGTTAGAGCATAAGAAAAGTCCATGAGTCCATATTCTTTTCCAAGATACAGCAAGTTTTGGCTGGCTACGTGATTTAGGGCACCATGAATTACACATTTACTCCCAAACCAAGACAAGGACATCAGGGAGGCGGTGCAGTAGGGAAGTACAGATTAGTTGCTGAGTTAGCCAGACCTGGTCTCAAACTCAGGCTCTGTCACTGACCAGCGATGCTGGCATAGATAAATTACCTGATCACTCAGTCCGCAGTTGTCCTGACTGTGAAACAGCAACAGCCTTGCCTCATTAAAATTTGCTGTGAGCAATTTGAGTAAAATTTGTAAGTATCATAGGACAGTCTGAGCTCATTGAAAGCATACCATCAAAGAAAGTGTACCATACAGCTATCATTCTCATCTTATTAGAAGAACCATAGGATTATTCCAAATGCGTTCTGTGAACTCTTTCCTAAAGGTGGTAGGAGATTGTTCTTCAAGAAGCCTGACCACTGTAGACCTGGCAGGTGTCCCAGCTATTTAGAAGTTGAGAAGCATAACAATGAGCTCCTGTGGGAGTGGCCACTGGTGACTGCCACAGGGAGCTGCCAGTGTCAGGGACCGCCACCTTGGAAAAGGCCTGTTCTTTTGAGACTTGGCTGGGGACAGCTGGAAGTGCATGAGGCCAAGAGAGTAGAGGTTTATTGTATGCCAATGGGAGTTTTCCTGGGAATAGAAGGAAGCCAGAGTACCTTGTCTATTGAGTTCTAATTGAAGGACCAAGAGCATCAGCCTTTTGTAGACACTTTACTGAGAATCCTATAATTTCCCACCATCGATCTCTGCAGGGAAAGAGGCGGAATCATAAATTATCTTTGGGGTTCAAGCTAGTTACAGAAATTCTCCAATAGTTACCTAGCCCTATGGTCCCTAGATAGAGAGTATAATTAAAGCAGAGAAGATTCCATTTTGAAGGCCTGTCTTGGATTTTTAACCTGCTACTCTGTTTGATGCTATATACATTGTGGCCCAAATCCTTGTTGCCCAGAGTGTAGTCTTTAGACCTAGAGCCTTGCTATTTCTTCGAAGCTGGTTGGGTACACAGAACTTGGGCTTCAACCCTGACCTACTGAATCAGAATCTGCAGTTTACAAGGTGATTTGCATGACCATTAAAGTTGATTAAGTCAGTGAAAGTTAAAACCAATATGGTTCAGAGTCTTTCCCCAATTGGATGTGGTAACAAGCAGAACTTGTTTGAGCAGCAGTGACCCAGCCAATGGGCAGCTGGTATAAGAGCAGGGAATTGGTCACTTGAAAGTACCCCTGGGTATATATGGGTGAAATACACATACATTTTATGAACAAACTGGGAGGATCCCTATATGCAATGACTATAGTCTCATTTCTCTGGCATGGTTAAGGAAATCAGGTTCAAAGTAATTGAGAAAGGTGCTTCAAAATATGAGTTTTCTATGAGAAGAACACTCTCTAAGCTGGGTGCCACCCTCAGGACAAAGGTACAGTATGACACCAGGTGTCTCAGGGAGAGACCACTGATAAGACTGGCTCCTATGGAAGTCTGGGGGCAAGGGCCCATCCTTCTCCCCAAGAAACCAGAGGAGGGGAGGGGAAGCTGTCGGATGAAGCAACATATTCCTCACACACAGCAGTATTGGTGGGGACTGACTCCTCAGAGATAGCTTGCTCAGAACGGAGGACATTTTTCCTTGATACTAAGAGTTACACCCTTGTATTTCCCATTTTGAAAGAGTCTTTCACTCGTAACACCCACCCTCCCCACATAACACACAGACTCAAAAGAACAAAATCTAATTTTGTGACAGGAAAAAAAAAAAAAAAAAAGCATCTGATCCATTTTGAAAAATAAGCCAATTTGTGGGATTTCTCCAAACTGCCAAGGATTAAATCTGAAGCTACAAATGTTGACATTTCATCCCTGTTGAAGCAAAGCCAAAGCTTTAAAGCATTGGAAATGAGGAATTACAAGCCTGAAGGCTGCAAGTCAGCCTCAGCACCCCCAGGGAGTGGGGAAACTGGCACCCTTCTCTCTATAGAGCACCAAGCCTGACCACGGCCCAAACACTTCCAAGCTAGCGTTTTGCAGTCACTTGCTGCTGGTAGAAAATGTAAGTCCTTCATCCAAAAGAGAACCTAATTCGGTCCTTGAGCCTGAATGTGGGGCACGGAGGAGGCTTAGTTTAGGGTGGAGAGGAAACCAGACACTCTCCAAAGGTGATATCTCTCCAAAGAAGGGGAAGATGCCTCAAGGTGAGGGAATTCCCCCATCCATTTCTTTTGAGACTTTTCCTGTTATTGTTAGCTGAGTCAGCTGGCGGGATGCCCATGAGGAGTCTGCAATGAAAGGTATGAGCTGGGAGTATGACAGTCTGGAAATCAGCGTTCAGGTCAGCCTGGGAGTCAGGAGACCAGGAAAGTGCTAGAAGAAGCCACTGACTCAAAGTAGTTTGTTGCAAGAGTCAAAGCCTGGGGAGTGTATTCTTTAGACCTATATCCTGGGAATTTCTTTGGAGCTGGTTAGGTACACAGAACTTGGGCCTCAACCCTGACCTACTGAATCAGAATCTGCAATTTTACAAGGTGATTTGCATGTACATCGAATTTGGCTAAGTCAGTGGTTATGTTAAGATTGATGTGGTTATGAAATCAGATGTGGTGACCATTAGTACCCCAGCCAATGGCAGCTGGTGTAAGAGCAGGGAGCTGGGGTTGAGTGGGTAAGGCAGGATTGAGAGGGAGACTGGAGCTACACTGAGAGAGGGAAAGAGCAAGAAAATTTCCTTTCTCATGCTGAGTTGCAGCAGCCACTTCTAGTCCCAGGCCCTGCAGGTAGACATAGCAGCTTAGAGGATCTAATAAACTGAGGGGACTATGTGAGCAGAGGAGATAATGGCTTCTTTTGGGAAAACTCTACAAAATATATTTCCTTGCACAAGTGGGTATGAAAAGAAGGCAGACATGGCTTTTGAAAATTCATTTAAAATATCAGAGGTAGTTAAGTCATTGTACTGACAATTTAGCAGCACAAGCACCAGGGCTAGAACACATAGCTATTGCCTCACTTCTTGGTCACCCTTAATTTCCTAGTTACTGCCACGACTAGCTAGCTACTCAGATATACCTGAATAATTCTGAGGGATATAGCCTATATAATAAAGAGTAAATATGCAAATTTGTCCGTGACAGTGTCCCTGTAATGACCTATTTGCATATTGATGTGCAGGCAGCAGGGAACCGGCTGCCAGAGCTGAGTTTCCGGGGTTCTGAGGAGAGCGTCTGATAAGAGCCTAGACTGCAAAGAAGGAAGAGGAAGCAGCCACAGGGAGCTCTTCCATTCCCCCTGCATGGACACCCTACCACAGCCCCCGCACACCTGGGGGGACAGGGAAGCTAACTGGACAGGGAGAAGACCCAGCCTCGGGGGTAGCTAGCTGCAGCCTTCACCTCCAAATCCCAATCTCTTCCTCCACCACCCACACCAGGGGTGCCACAACAATAGCACACAGGTGACCACCAGTCAGCACCCCCTAGGAACCTGGGGGCCAGCAACCTTCCGCTGCTGGGCCCCCTCCACTGGGGCTAGGAATGCTTCACCTCCCAACAACTCCAGATCCAGGTGGAGGCAGGCCTGAACACCCCACCCTCCTAGGGTCAGACCCTCCCCCACCAGTTCCCAGATTGGTGAGGATGCAGGCCAGACTGAGGCACATACACCCCAGTGCACAAATTTTATGCACCAGGCTACTAATATAATATCATATCATATATATATATATCTCCAATGAGATCCTGGAGGGAAGAAAGGAAGTTATTCCATATTCAGCAGTTTAGTGGTTTGGTTTCATTTGATGTCATCTTAATTTAATTTAGCATGATTATTAATTAACATAATTTATTATTCAACATCAATGATTTTCCAATGACCAAATCATTCCTATCAGTCAGGCAACTTCTATTGGCTCATGTTTCCCATTGTAATATCTTTAGTGATTTTTCAAATTAGGTTTTGTGTTTCAGAATGATTGGAATTATAGAGGGAGCTATATTATTCCAGAAAGTACTTTATTGGTTTTATTTCTAGTGATCAATGTAAATGAGGAGTGATGGGAAATCATTTGAAATTATGAGTCTCAGACTCTAGCCTGTTTTGTATTGATTCCAATTAATACAAATAGGTGAGATGTATTCTTGTTATAGGGGGAGCTACATGATTGAAAAGTTGTATGGAAGGTCAAAACTTGAATCACATGCCAGGTAGTAAATTTCTCCAAGGAAAGTAATAAGAGTTGCAATAATATTAAGTTTAACCTCTGCAAACATTGTTCTAGCACAGAGGCCAGCAAACGCCAATCCTCAGGTCAAATCAGACCCACTGCCTGTTTTTGTAAATAAAGCTTTATTGGGACACAAGCATACTCATTGGTTTACATATTGTCTATGGCTGCTTCACCAACATGCTCAAAATCACACAGTTTGGCAGTGGAAGAGCTAGGATTCCATCTCTCTCTGGCTGACTTCAAATCCTGTGCCTCTGACTACTATCAGGGTTGTCAGAGATTTATTCTGCATTTAGATATTCTCCCTTTCTCCTGCTTGCTTTAGCATCCTGCTCTAGGTTTCTTATAGTAATTCTACTCCCTTGCCTGATTTACAAGTGGAATATGAAATAAGAAATAATTCCTAGTCCATTTTTGTTATAGGGGGACAAGTTGTATGGGTATGTGTTGAGGTGACGCTGGTCAGAGCAAATTCAAGTAAACATTAACAAGTGCTTCCTATAGAGGAGGCTAGGCAAAAAATAAGGTCTGCTACTTATATGAAAAGAGATTATGGTCTGGTGGAAAACGAGATGAGTAAGCAGATTTCAATACATCGTAAGGAGTGCTATGATAGAGGTGGCACAGGGAGCTGTAAGAGCATATAAGGCCTCTCCTAAACCAGATTTGTACATAAAGGAGATGAGACTCCGGACATTCCTGGAAGAGGAAATCCCTGTGAGGAGTTGGATGGAAGGAATTGCTGGGAGGGTCTCTAACATCTGACAGGGCTTTGTAAGGAAGGGCACACCATATGTCATGGCACAGTGTACTGTGAAGTCTCTGAGAATTGGGAACAGATGGCCTCCACCAGGCGGGAGAAAGTTAGACTGTGCAGATGAACAGGGAGCAGATCCAAGAGGGCCTTACAGGTTAATCTTAGGAGGTTGCATTTCTTTCTAGGCAATACATAGGCGTAGCAACAAAGACACGGGTTGGGAGAGTATTGCAGATGTAATAGATAACACAGGATTTCTGAACTAGAATAGTGCCCATTAGAATATCTGGGAAGGAACAGGATGAGATACATCTGGAAAGTTCAAATTTGCAGAACTAATTACATCTGGGAAAAGGGAGAAAGGAATCCACAGAGAAACTGTATAATGTTCATCCCAATGCCTAATCCCTGTCCTTCTGGCATAGGTTTGTGTGGTATGAGTAGGATCTAAATGTAGTTTTGGAATCTTTCCATTTATAGGAAGTTTGTTTCTTCCTGAAGCTCATTTTTTCTTCTTTACAATGTGAATAACAAACTTATGGGTTGATAAGAGTACCTCTAAAGTGCACAGGTAGTGTCTGGCACCTACTGAAATGGTAGCTTATAAATGTTAGTTCTCTGACCTCTCCTCCCAAAATAATGATGCACCCTAGGCATATTGAAGTCAATTATGTTAGCTAAATATCCTAACTAATCTAATAAAAGCATAATATTGAAATGGACCATTTCTTCAGGACACCTAAGCCACGCCCACCAGCCAATCAGAGCTACTGTATGCAAATTAATCCAGCCAAGATGGAGGCCGACACTCACGGAGCTGCTAGAGTAAACAGGCAGCTTCCGTTGCAGCAGGAGTTAAACTGTTTGCCGGCTGGGCTTCTCCAGGCTCCAGGCAACAACATATTTGCAATATTGTCTCAATTATAGAAGCCACAGAGCTGAAGCCAACAGAAGGCTTCATTACCTGCCTAGGCCTTGGCTTAAAGGAACAGTGTATCAATTATAGAAGATAAATAAACCCCCAGAAACCTGCTTCCATCCAGCCTTGCTGGGACATTGGGTCAGTGGGAGCTGTGGGCAGCCTGAAAGCCTGAAAACAGCCCTCAGTCCATCACCTAGGCTGGCCACACCCCAATGGGGTGAGGGACCCCACTGGGAGGCTTGGCCAGCCTGAAAACAGTCAGCAGCCCCTCACATAGGCTGGCCAGGTACCCCATTAGGGACCCAAAACCTGAAGAGGCTGTGGGCAGCCTGAAAACGGCCCTCAGCCCATCACCTGGGCTGGTCACACCCCAATGGGGTGAGGGTCCATACTGGGGGGCTTGGCCAGCCTGAAAACAGCCATCAGCCCCTCTCCCAGGCTGACCAGGCATGCCAGCAGGTGGACATCTCCCAAGGAGTCCCAGACTGTGAGAGGGCACAGATCGGGCTGAGAGACCTCCCGAGTGCACAAATTTTTGTGCACTGGGCCCCTAGTTCTAGTATAATGATAGAATTACCAACTATAGTGTTAGAAACCTGGACTTTCAACATCCTCCAGTGCGCACCTCAGTCTAATGAGTAAGGGACTTGCTTATTACAGAACATGGGCTTGTGAAAGCTGGTCTGGATGTAGTGTTGGCTATAGGAGGTCAGACTGCATCTCAATCTGGGGCAACTGCACCCCACATCTGTGATTTGACTTGTTCTCTTATAGGTGAAGTGCTGGGCAGAGATGCATGTGGATTGGTGAAAATATATTTTTCTATAACTGACAAAGCAATGCAAAAGATTCTTCTACTAATAGGAAGGGTTACCTGATTAGGGAGGCAGGGTTTGGTCCTGATGCTCAGAGATATCTGAGAACTTCTGTGGGGTTTCAGGCCAACTCTAATTTTAGTGAGGATAGTGTGGGCTTTCTATGCCCAGAAAGTGCCCGCTCCTTACAGTTCATGTGTAGGTGCTTGCCCTGTCCCAGGTTCAGGTTCCCAGATGTGGGTCCCATGTAGTCAGAAACTGCCCAATTCTTGCAACTGAATTATTTCCTCTTCTTTTTTTCTTGCTTAAGGATTTTGGAAACACCCCTATTAGAAGTCTAAAGAGAATAAGATGTCAAAGTGGGGCAACTTGAATCAATCTTATCTAACAAAAGAGTAATATGCAAATTTTAAAAATTGGACCATCACAAGATGGCTGCTCCAATGTGGTCAAAGATGGCTTCCCCCATGTGGTCAAAGATGGCCACCACAAGATGGCCAGCAAGGAAGGGCAGTTGGGAGTGACCCAGGCCTGCAGGGTAGGACAGTTGGGGGGAACCCAGGCCTGTAGGGGAGAACAGTTAGGGGGGACCAGGCTGGCAGAGGAGGGCAGTTATGGGGGACCCAGGCCTGCAGGGGAGGACAGTTGGGAGGAACCCAGACCTTCAGTGGAAGGTCATTGTGGGGGACCTGGGCCTGCAGGGGAGGACAGTTGGGGGGGACCATCCTGGCAGGGGGAGGGCAGTTAGGGGCAATCAGACTGGCACAGGAGCAGTTATGCATTGATCAGGCTGGCAAGGGAGTGGTTAGGGGCAATCAGCAGGCAAGAGGTCAGGAGTCAGCAGTCCTGGATTGTGAAAGGGATGTCTGACTACCCTCAAGGAGTCCCAGATTAGAAAGGGTGCAGGTTGGGCTGAAGGACATCACCCCCACCCCCCACGCCCACTCTGTGCACAAATTTTGTGCACTGGGCCTCTAGTATTTTATAAAAAGAAGACTGGAAAGCCATTATTACTATAATTCAGTAGAATGATTTTCTTCCTTTTTTCTTACTTGGACTATACAATAGAAACAAATAAGTGTTACTTTATTTTTAAGGCTAACTCTTAGGTGAAGAAGGTCATTATGCATGACCAGAGAGAGAGTGGAAACAAGAAATTTAGAGGAAGAAAACAAACTTAAGCACCTTATAAATTTTGAGTGGATTGTAAACACATAAGAGATTAATAAAATCAGTCCGCTAGGAGACTATGAAATGTTCTCCTTGGGAAATGACTAATGCATGAACACAAATCTTGGTGACAGGTGGGCTAGCTATATGTGAACTTTCTAAAGTTTAACTGAACAATAATGGGATTTTGTTACTGCTCCAGAGTGAATTTGAATCATTAAATACATGACACAAATATGCAAGTACCTTTAATTGGGCATAATTAAAAGTAAGGAGGTATGCTTAAAATAATGACATTTAAAACAAGAGAACAATTAGGAAGAAGTTGCCTATACAGCTAGAAAGAAATATTTGACTTCATTGTTATCAGTAAAGATAAATCTCTTAATGTAATAAATCGGGCCCTCCAGCAGGAGAAATAGGTTCTAGGCCAACTGCAAGGCCCTTGGATTCCTTGGCAGCTGGAAACCTTAGCATTCCTGCTGGAAGAAAAGATGTGCATGAGTCTTCAAGTCAGCCTAGTCCTTATTGCAGCAGCTCCAGTGGGTGTTTGACGTGTTCAGTTCTCTGTTACACAGAATCTGATTCTGTTGTTCTTCCTGTGCAACCTTCGATTGGTTTGGACTGTAATGGCATATCTGGCAGCATATCCAAAAATGAAGCCAGCTGGGTTCTCACTGACCACTGTCACTACAGGTGACCTCTTCAGGTGTGTGAAGACGTTCATGTCCAAGTTAGTGAGAGAGGCAGTTAATTTGCTTTTGTTCGAGTGGGTGTGTGAACCTTAGGAGATTAGCCATTTCTCTTAGACTTTGTGTGTGTGTGTGTGTGTGTGTGTGTGTGTTTATTTTGGTTTGTTTAATATATTTTAAAAATGTTTATGGAATTTTTCAAACTATTACAAAAGAATACAAAAGAGAAAGAATAGTATGACAAAGTCCTGTGTAATCCATTACCCAGTTTCAATAATGATCTATATGGCTTATTTTACTGCATGTATATCTACTTCCGTCTCTCCCCTTCCCTCTCATTAGTTTGAAATGAATAATACCCAGTGGTTTCACCACAATTTTATAAATGTCTCATCTGTGAGAACAAGACTTTCCAAAATATAACCCACCGAAACAGTAATCTGCAAAACTACTGCAATTATAAAGCATTTTAAACAAATACTTTGAGCAAGTGCTAGAAACCATTTCTCTTTTGTAAAGAGCTGTCCTGTTCACACATGAATGGTTCTGAGAAGTCTGCTTCTTAGAACTCATTTAAACCAGTATCCTTTAAACTGAACTGGGTCTGTGACTCTTTATTTTCAGAAGATCCTATTTTCACATCATATGAAAAAAATACTGAGATAATATTTACAACATCTATTAGAAACTCACTATGTGCCAGATTTTCTGTAAACTATAACTTATATGCATTATATTATTTACCCCTATGATAATCCATTGAGATGGGATTTACAGATGAATATATTACCTCATTTTCAGATGAAGAAGTAGAAGCTCAGAAATATGAAATAACTTGATAAAGGTTGCACAGCATTTAAGAGACAGGGGCAAGATTTACACCCACATCTGTGTGACACCAGAACCTGAGATCTCAACCACCATGCTATACATTTGGAGAGGAGGGGTAGCTGTCCCTGATGAAATGAGCATCGTCTAGTGATATACTCCAGGTTTTTGTGACAAGGGAAACAAAGGTACAATACCCTTTATAAGTCACCCTGCTACTGATTTTGTATAATAATATTTGTCTATTTCTATTGTGCTGTGTACTTTTTAGATTATTTTCATATCAATTATTTCAGATAAATTTCCCAAAGCCTTAGGGAAAGTATAGGGTCAGCATTATTTCTACTGAGACAACAAGGCCCAGAGAAGGTACAGGTCTCGCCAAGGCCACAAGTTCATTACAGAGCTGAAATTAGAACCTACGTATTGATTTCTGGTACATTTTCTTTTGCCTGCATTGACCAATGGCTGTGCCCCTGACTCCTGGCTTGTTCTGGTTGAGGTAAACTGTTAGGCAAAGCAAAGGGTGGTGGAGAGACTGACTTAATCCACAATTATTCAAGAGTAGAGTATTCACAAGTGGTGATGCTTTTTAAAAAATATTCTAGAGGCAAAGTCTGGTGATTCCCTCAGCATCTAAATCATGCTTCTCATGTTTCAGGGTAGGTAGAGAGGTATATAACGATTCAATTTTCATAGGACAATCTGCGCATACCATCATATCCCTTTGCTCCTTTAGATCAGGGAAAACTCTGCCAATGCTCACTGTGATTCCAGCCCAACCCTCACCCCCAACCAGTTTTAGAAGCTCCACATCCCATTAGTGATGGGAGGAGCCCTGTGGACCACACAGTGATTCCTTTGAGGAGGTGTCCATGAGTTAACCAGGAAGAGCAATGAGCATCTATTTAACATCCATATTTCTTTTCTTGTCAAGGTCAAAATATTGCTTCCTAGAATACATGTCTCTCCTGGTACAAATTTATATAGAAAACTATATCATAGGAAGAAATATATCTTCAAATATATCATAGGAAGAAAGGCAGTTGTATAATAGCTACACAGAATTAAGCACCAGTATTACTAGAGCTTTTCTGAGGCAAAGCACCTCCGATTAACAGGGCATTTATTCTGGCTCAGACACTCTTGTATGGAGATAGGGAGCATTTGCATGTGCAGCTGCTAATAATGAACATTTTCACTTCATTAAGGTAGGTCAAGGTAAGCAAATATAATAGGTTCCCTCCTCCCCCCCCCACCCCCACAGGCTATAATTACCAAGGGCAATTCAGTAGTTTTATTTCTGTATCTGGATCATAACATTATATAATAAATAATCATTCATTGCAGGTAATTAAAATACATGTCTCTAGATAGATTATAAAGGGAGAGATTATAGAGTAAAGAACCATGATCTCATTATATATTATATTCCCTCTCATACATAAGGAAAGTATAAATTTAAAACTTATTAAACATGTGGAGGAACCACAATATACAAAAAAAGCTTTGGTCCCTGGCTTGAAAAACCAGGGTTAGGAAGTTAATTGTAATTTTGACAATGTAGCATTGGGAAAATAATTTAATTTCTTTGAGCCTTAGCTTGCTTGTTTGAAAATGTAGATGATAATAAACCTTTAAAATGTTTTTTTTCTGGGGATAACAATATGATACATGAACCTGAATTGTGCTAAACAAGTTATTAATAATAATGGTTTTTAAATTGGGTGCAATAAAGCCAGAGCAGGAAGGCAGCAATGAACAACAGAGTCCCCTGTGTGCAAACAGGAGTGTGCCAGGCTGCCTCTGAGCTCAGCCATGAGAAAGAGGTCAGCCAGCCCAAGAGCAGTGATCAGGAGGAAGAGAAGAACCAGTCACACACTAAGCATCAGCCTGAGAGATACAGTAAGTAATGGCCTTGAGATCTGTGATACTAGAAAGGAAGGTTGTCGGGGTTTTTTTCCTGCTTTGGCCACCTTGTTTGTTATCTAAGTATGTGCCATGATCGTCAATATTTATTGAGATGTGAGAGTGTATGTCTTGTCTATTTTCTGGTTGATATATTTAGGTTGTGATAATCCAGAATGAAGAATGCCCATTTCATGCTCCCACTAATTCCAAACTTCCAAATCAATGCACGTTTAAAATACTCACTTGCCCTAGGAAGTCAGGGAAGTCAGTCAGCCTTCCATGTTTCACTTCTGAAGGTGTTAGATGCAGAGAGCCAGCCCCAAGGTGCGGAAAAGGCACAGAGAGCTAGCTGGAGTGAGGAGCCTGTGTGGTTCAAACTTCTTCCTCCTGCTTTATCTGCTGGAAGTTACAAGAGTGTTTTGTAAAATATCCTGAGCGTGTCTGTTACTTCGCAAAGAGAGTATCATTAAGAAACAACATAGTGCCCTAGCCAGTTTGGCTAGGTGGATACAGCATCGGCCAAGGGCACATACCCGGATTTTGGCTTGATCCCCAGTGTAGGACGTGCAGGAGGCAGCCAATAAATGATTCTCTCTCATCACTGATGTTTCTATTTCTCTCTCCTTCTCCCTTCCTTTCTGAAATCAATAAAAACAAAACCAAACAAAAAAAACATAGCAAGGGTGGGTAGAAGTTTCTGGGATATGCTGAGGATAACTTTCAGAGGGATTTGTGGAGATTTGGTAAAAGAACAGAGAAGGTTTGTGGTAATTGCTTCCTAAATAATGAGGTGGGATATATTATTTTTCCAAATTAAAAAGAAATGATGCCTCACTGGAAACCCCAGGGGGCACACAAGATTAGTAGTGGAAGAATGCATCTGAACTTGGTGGGGAGGTGAAAGCGTAGGAGGTGGAGGTGAGCTAATGACATTGTGGGGGATTTCATTTTAAGTTAGGGCTGAAAGGAGACCGTTGTGGTCTTAGAATAGGCTCCAGCATTTCTGTTGCCAGGAAATGTCCTTTTGTTTTCCTCATACTATTCAGGATGAATTTGCCATTTGAGGCTCCATTGCTAAATCGCCAAAGGGAAAAGTTCCAGTTAGTTTTTCAGATCAAGCCTTTCATAGATTACAAATAATTTGAGTGACAAGTTGAATTGTTGGGAGAAAATTATTTCCTCTGTAATAATGTCATGTTATAACATCTCTTATGTTATGATGTCAAAATGATAGAAAATGTAGACAGATTTCAGTTTATCCTAAAGAGACCACAGAAAAAAATACTAAAAAGAATTTTAAAAAAATTTCTTTTGTATTTTAAAATTAAAATAGTAAGGCAATTTCATTGGAACAATTGACAAAGATTGCATAAAGATGAATAAAAGCAAAGATAATGGAACATCTTTCCTCCAATGTTAATGCTGAGGTGTTAATGGCATGATAGCCATCCTTATTCGTGGATATGCAAAGACTGTTTAAAGAGACAACATCTTAGCACTAGAGAATCTCAAAGAGCTTGAGATTTTCCAGCAAAGTCAGAGACAACCAGACTATCTTTTGTGGGGTTGAATTTTTGTTATGAAAGACACTAGACTGCAGGCTTTGAGTCTAGAATCAGGCAGAGGTAAAAGGGCACTGAAAGAAGCAAACAGAGAAGATATTTCTAGAGCATTAGCCCTGAGTAGACTCCTCCCCTCAACCCTTACGTAAGGGTTATCCCCCATTCCCTTAAGTAAGCCTCACAGAGAGAAGTAGATGATGACATGGCAAGTGGTGGCTGTCACATATCCTCAGAAGAGCTCTCATCACCAAATGCATTTAATGTGCATTTTGGAGGGCAGGGTAGTTTGGTGTGAAGGTTAGAGAATACGCCTAAAGAGACATGAACCTGACTTTTAGAGCCCAGAAAGAGAAACCACAGGCCTAGAGAGAAGTGAACAAGTAAAGGAAGTAGAAGAATGGACCTAGGACTTGATACAGTTGCTGTGTGTGGAATGGTGAGTGCATGTCTGGAATTCTGGTCAAAATCTCTACGTATTTGGACAAGATGGGTCTGGAGAGGAGTAGCTGCCTCAGTTCCAGACACGCAGCTACTTTTGCCCAGTGACTATAACATGGGGGACTGCTGGAATGAAAGGTACTTTTGAGGAGGAAACTGGTCTTTGCAAGGCTTGTCAGGCCATAAAAGCTAAACAATGCACTGCCCTGGTGGGGGGGGGGGGAGGGTCATTATCGCCAGCCCCAGGATATACCATCTGATATTACCTGGGAACCCAACACCTGAGGGTCTTCCTGTAAGCTCACAAAGGGGCAGAACCATATCTGAAGACAAAGACCTCAGAAGCCTCTGTAGGTTACTTCACTCTGATTTAGAAATTCTCTCCCGAAGTCCACTAGTGACCAGTGTTAATGAATGGGCTCCTCCCTTTCTCTATGAAGTGTGCTTGGCATTTCTTTGCTCTTCTGTAACACTTTTATTATGCAGAGATAAAACTTCAATCTGAATCTAATGGAGCATAACCCCATTATATCTAAGTTATATCTTTGGGACCTTTGACATGCAGTGTGTTATCCAAATTGTAGGATAATAAATACCATTATAGTTACATAATGTTTTGTTTTTGAGAATTTGAAGAAACAAACCATCTGTCTGTCTGTCAATCTATCTATAATCCTATTTGTGTTTGTGTGGACATCTTTGTATACTTATATGTATGCCTGCATACAATAGGCCTATTTCTCATCCAAAAGTTTTTGTAAAGATTGTAATGAGTAATAATTGCACTATTTCTAGGATTCTTTGAAATGGGAAAATTGTGCATTTCTTACTCTTGCAACAATAGGTTTTATTTACAGAAAGCTTAGCAGTAACTTCTTAGTTTAGAAATTGTACACATTTTTTAGTGGAACACAATACAATGGGCCATTCTCTTTGTAAGTCCAACTATGTTTGGACACTGCCCTTGGAGCTCTGTCTGTTTTTTTATCTTGGGGTTTATCTGAAGGTACTGAAGGCAAACAGTAAATGTGCTGCTTTATAAAAAAAAAAAAAAATCAAACGACTCTTCATCTCTATCCCAGTGTCCATGGCTGAGATGTGTACAAATAAATAGATAAATGAGACTCTGGCCTCAGAGACTATGGCACAAAGATTATAGTGTCCATATTGTTCTGCTCTCTGTGAATAGGAATGAGAAGCTGTAAAAAAAAGATTAAAATCAATGGATATGTTACACCTCAAAAATGTTATTGTTCCCTACACAGAGCAGGTACACATTTACTGGTACTCATGAGCTGAAGGTGAGAGTCATAGTAATAACGGTCACTATGGCAAGAAATAGGAAACTATATTCTGAGGCTAAGAAATCCTATACTGTTTAGCAGAGCTTCAGAAAAATTATCAACTTCTAGGATATATTTTAAAATTAAAATATTAGTGTGTCATTTAATTTTTTAAGCTTGAGATAGTGCATGGCCGATGCTGGCTGAAGTATTGGTATTGAAGCTTAGTCATCAGTATGTTGCATGTATTGTGACATACTCACTCTTCAGTCCTCATAGATGACTAAGAAACAATGACCCGAGATAGAAAGGACATTCTACACAATAGGAAGTCAATAGCGACCTTAAGTTTTTCTTTCATTGTGATAGCCATTGAGCTTCTTGATGCATTTATTATTGCAAACATGTCCTGGAAACTACCAATTAGTCCTTCCTATTAGAATTCTGAATATTTATCTGGGAAACGTCTAGGAGCATGTCTGCCAAGTCGACTTTGCACAAGGCATTTTTGAGTACTCTCTATGAGAATTTGTTCTAGCTTCTGATTCATTATCTCTAGCCCAGTTCTGTGTTGAACTGAAGGGTTCATTTGACTGCCACACTGGAGAAAATGGATTAGTTCTTTTCATCTCTGTCAGTTTCTCTTTATCCACACATTTTAAATAATTTCTTTTATTTTTAAGCCGCAGCTGTGTGATTCAAGTGCATTTTTTTCAATAAAGAAAATATATTGCATTGACATTCTGAGTCATTTTGGCTTGTTGGTATTGTTTTCTTTTTTAAATCTAAAGATTCAGCAGTGTAGTGGATGACAAATGAGAAGCTTTAATAGAACTAAAATAAGGGTGCTTAGATTAAAGGGACCAGCCAAATCACACCATTCAGTAACTCTCTATTTGTTCATTATGGCGATTTGTGTAGACTTCTCTAAAACCACAAGGTTGTGGCAAAAATGTTTGCTGGTTATAAATATTTCTGAACATTTAGTTGCACTGGAAGTTATCCAAACAACTTAGAACATTTCTAAGCTATATCACTGATTTGCTTGTCTAAACCAAAGCAAATCCCCCAAGGTCACACTCCAAAAACTGGAAAATTAAATAATTGTTCTATTATATTCTTTTTGCCTTCATCTTAGAAGGCAGCACTGTCTAGATAGAAAAGCTGATTCTCCAACTGACTATAAGTAGAGCAGTCATTGCATATTTCAACAGGGGTCCCAGAAATTTAGAGAGACATGCTGTCCAATAAGCCCAACACAACAGCAAACATCTCAATTCTCTATTATGCATATTTAAGAAAAACAACAAAAACATGAGAAATAATATTGAAGCAAAGAAATAAAAAAAAAAAGAATGTGTGTGTGTCAGAGAGAGAGAGAGATTGAGAGAAGAAGGATTAACGCAGACAGACATAAATAAGCATTTGTGTAGTGACAGCCATATTTTAAAACTTTTTAAAACATTAAAGGTGAAGGGATTGAGAAGTACAGATTGGGAGTTATAGAATAGTCATCTAATCTAATAAAAGAGTAATATGCAAATTGAACCTCACTTTGTTACACCTAAGCCACGCCCACCAGCCAAGCCATGCCCACCAGCCAATCAGAGAGGCTGTATGCAAATTAACCCAGCCAAGATGGCGGCCAGCAGCCACAGAGCTAGAGCAAACAGGAGGCTTCTGTTGCACCAGTGATGGAAGAAACTGCCTGCCTAGGCCAGCTGGGCCTCTGCTCAAGGCAACAATGTTTCAGTTATAGAAGATAAACTCCAGAAACCTGATTCCAGCCAGCCTCACTGGGATGTTGGATCAATGGGAGCTGTGGGCAGCTTGAAAACAGCTCTTGCCCCTCACTCAGACTAGTCACACCCCCATGGGGTGAGGGTCCCCACTGGGGGGCTTGGCAAGCCTCCAAACAGCCATCAGCCCCTCACCACCCAGGCTGGCCAGGCACACCAACAGGTAGACATCCCCTGAGTGGTCCCAGACTGGGAGAGGGCACAGGCCAGGTTGAGGGACCCCCCTCCCAAGTGCACAAATTTTTGTGTACTAGGCCCCTAGTGGGGGTATAAAGTATAGTATAGGGAATATAGTCAATAATATTGTAATGACTATGTGTGGTGCCAGGTGGGTACTGAAAACATCAGTGGGTTCATTTTGTAAAGTATATGCTTGCTGAAATTAATACAAAATAATATAAATGTAAACTGTAATTGAAAAAAATAAAAATTAAAAAATTGTTTTAAATACAAATAAAACCTTCTAAACTATTTCTACTGATGTTTTAGTAAAACAAAGGCTATGGTATGCTGCAGAAATGACACTTTTACACAAAAATCCCCCTAATCTCAGTATTTTAACCCAATAAAAATGTATTGCTTGTTTATGTCACTATCCAATGACAATGGGCAGAGGCACTCCACTCCACATAGTCCTTCAGGGTCAGACTCCTTCTATTCTATGACAACCCCTTCTATAACATGCAGTCTCCAAGGTCACTGCAGAGAGTGGATGGTCAAGAAGTAAGATTTTATGGGTCATTCCAGTAAGTGTTAATGCATCAGCTCCACCTACATTCCATTGGCCAGAACTGAGTCATATGGCCCAACCTAACTGCAGCAGATATAGAAGAATGAGTCTTCCTGTGTGCCCAAGAGAAAAATTAAATGATTTTGTTTAACATGGAACACAAGTGGTGGTGGTGGTTTTGTTTTATTGGTTGGCACCAGTGAAAATATTAACTTTTGATATTACTGCAAGTCTTTTTAAGTCCTTGATAAAATGTACGAGGGGATAAATATTATCTAAGTGGTAGACCTGTAGATATAATCATCAACTTGTCTCACAATATTTCCCTTTCAGCACCTAAAACAGAGACTATGAGTAATAGTGGGTCAAATAGGTGACATGTTTATTTTCTGATAGGTGGTCTGGTGCTGCTCTGATGCATGGATTCAGTCTGATTAGGGACCCAGGCTCCCTCTATCCCGTTGCTGTGTCATTCTCAATGTGTGTTCATATCAATGACCATGATGGCTGCTCTCATTCAGGAAAGTGTAAGTTGGGAAATAATGCAGCACAGAGCCATAGCGCTTACCAAATCCAATTACAATTAGTACCTTAAAACAACACAATTTAGTAGCTTATGGTTCTGAAAGTCAACAATCTTAAATGGGTTAAAATCAAGGTTTCAGCAGGGCCAAATTCTTTTCTAGAGTCCCCAGGGGAAAATGTTTTCTTGCCTTTTCTGACATATCGAGGTTGACCGAAATCCTTGTCTCATGGGTCTCTTCCTTCATGTTCAAAGCCAGCAGTGGATGGTTGAGTCTTCCTCATGATGCTATCTCTCTATTTCTGATGTCCCTGTTTTCTTCTTTCCCACTTAATCCTCTTGTAATATTGGGCTCATCTGAACAGGTCAGAATAAGTTCTTTATCTTAAGGACAGTTTAATGATTAGCAAGCTTAATTCCATCTGTGAGGTTAATTCCTCCAGGCCATATACCATAAAACATTCATTGGTTCTGGAGATTGAGAACAATGGAGGCCGTTATTCTACCTATCACAGATACTAAGAGAAAACTGGCAGGGGAGCATTTTAGGTAGTAGATAATGAATTTATTAAGTCCATTTACTCATTTATTTCTTTAGGAAATATGAATTCTGTGCCTGCTGTGAATTTTGGCATTGGGCCAGGCCCTAAGAATAAAAGTATGGAAAAAACAAAATAAAATAAATAAGCAAAACCAGTCCTCTTTCCTTTCCTTGTGAGCCTTAGAATCTATCTGGGGAACTAGACAGTGAGCAAGTCTGCAGCACCAGTTGGAACATCCTAATCCAGGGGCACCACAAAAGCTACCTCAACCTAGGCATGGGATTGGGGGCAACTGGGAAAGCTAGTATAAGGGTAGATGTCTGGAGTGAAGGGGGGGTTGTGATGTACCAGGAAGAGAGTATATAAGTGATTGGCAACTTAGTGTGCAAAATTAACTAAAAATAGCACTTCAGAATTGTGGAAAATGGCAACAGAATTTGAGACATGGGAGAAGTAGGAGATCAAGCTGGGCATGCAACTTGAGTCCATACCATGGGCTTTATAAGTGCTTTTGAGGTATTGACACTTTATCCTCATAATAATGAGAAACTACTAAATGCTCAGAAGGTCTATGCAAGGTCATTGCTTACAGCAGTGCCCGGAAAAGGGTGCAAGATTGGAAATGAGCATGAAAAGGTAGGTTAAAGGCATGTTTAAAAAAATGCGAGGGGAACCGAGGGCTGACTAGATACACTGAATAAAGGAGAGAATAGAATCAATGGCTCGGAGACACTGTCTTGATGACTAAACAAAGAGAGTTTGAAGTGAGTTGCTATGTGTACAATGTGGAGGACCCCAAAAGTTCATCAGAAGCATTTAGTTCTCCACAGAGGGATCTTATACAGAGTTTGACAAATCCTCAATGAAAACATTACTTTAAAAAATTAGACCCATCTTTGGCCAATAAAATTGCCACCTTCTTATATTTCTATTATAAAATGTAAGTAATATGGATTTCTTGTGATTTGAAGATCAAGTTGAAGGTGAACTATAATAACAAGCTTCCCTTATAAAAAGATTCAAGCATTTTCTCTCTTTCTTCCTATGTCCAATCTAATTATCTGGTGATGGGGAAATCACTTCACTTCACTAGGCAAAGTAACAGGGGATATCTTATGAAAAATCTATTTACAATAGTACATTTTCAGTCTTAAAAAGTTAAAGCAGCAATATACCTCTGGAGGGTTTCCCACTTTAGTAATTCATTATGTCACAGATTTCTCTTGGTGTGAAATTCCTCTGATTAAGATGAGCTGATAGAGGCAGGAGAGTGAAGTAATTCTCTTGTCCTCCCCTAAACAAGCCATACTTAATATTTCTTCAAGGTCAAGTTCAATTGAAAATAGGACAGGGTGATAGCTCCTTGGATTTGAACTAATAACTGGGTGTTCTCAGAAGCAGCCTTTTGGCAGGAGAGCCAAGTTAACTTATCAAAACGCTTAAGAAAGCAAAATTGCCTGCCAGATAGCAGATCCAAAAGTTTCAGGGCCCAGTGTAACTAGATTTGTCTTTTCTATTCAGAAGAATGAGCCCAATGCATGCATCACAATGCCTTTGTAGGTCTGATTTCAGATGCAAAGCAAAATGTTCACCCAAGGGTTTTGTTTGAAATATATTTGAAAAATAACGACATGAACCAATGTTCTTCATCATGACTGTGACTTTTTAATGATGCCTTACAGCATATATTAAAAGACCAGTAGCTCCTCCATTAATTTCTCTCATCATTTTTCAGCCTTCATCATTCTTTGTTTTGACCTGTCAATTCAAACATTCAAAGCCACAAATATCTGGAAAGTTTACCTTGATTGTCTGTGGGTTCAAGAATCTGATCTAATAAAAGAGTAATATGCAAATTGACCCTCACTCTGTTACACCTAAATGACGCCCACCAGCCAAGCCACTCCCACCAGCCAATCAGAGTGACTATATGCAAATTAACCCAGCCAAGATAGTGGCCAGCAGCCACGGAGCTGCACCCCTATGTTCATAGCGACATAGTCATCATAGCTAAGAACTGGAAACACCCTAAGTGCCCATCAGCAGATGAGTGGAATAAAATACTGTGGCACATCTACATGATGGAATACTATGCTGCAGTAAAAAAGAAGAAATTCTTGCCATTTGCAACAGCATGGATGGAACTGGAGAGGATTATATTAAGTGAAATAAGCCAGTCAGAGAAAGATAAATATCATATGATCTCACTCATTTGTGGAATATAGAGAACAACATAGACTTATGAACAGGGACAGATCCAGAGACAGAGAAGCAGCAATCAGTCTGTTGATCCCCAGAGAGAGGGTGGGGGAGGGTGATGGTGGGGAGCATCAACCAAAGGACTTGTATGCATACATATAAACCAAGCCAATGGACTCAGACAACAGGAGGATGAGAGCAGGAGTGGGGGGGAGATGAGGACACATTTGTAATACCTTGACCAATAAAGAAATTAAAACTGAAAAAAAAGAGTAATATGCAAATTGACCCTCACTCAGTTACACCTAAGCCATGCCCACCAGCCAAGCCACACCCAACAGCCAATCAGAGCAACTATATGCGAATTAACCCAGTCAAGATGGCGGCCAAAAGTCACGGAGCTGGAACAAGCAGGAGGTTTGCCCCGGCGATGCAGGAAGCTAAGGTTCCTGTCTGCCTGGGCCAGCTGTGGCAACAAAGTTTCCACAACAAAGTTTCAATTATAGAAGATAAATAAACCCCAGAGACCTGCTTCCAGCCTTGGGCTCAAGGAAGCGCTGGGAGCCTGGGTTGTCAGGGACAACCCAACCTGGGCTTCGGTTAAAGCAACAGTTTCAACTTTAGAAGTTAAATAAATTCCAGGCAGCCTTGCTGCAAACAGCTATCATCCCCTCACCCAGGCTTTCCAGGTACCCCAGCAGGACCCCACTCCCTGAAAGAGTTGTGGCCAGCCTGAAAATGGCCCTCAACCCATCACCCAGGCTGACCAGACACCCCAGGGGGGGATACATACCTTGAAGGGGCTGTAGCCAGCCTGCAAACAGCCATCAATCACTCACCCAGGCTGGCCAGGAACCCAGCGGGACCCCGACCCTGATCCAGGACACTCTTCATGACAATCCACCTGGCCCCCACCCATGCACCAGGCTTCTATCCTATATAATAAAAGGGTAGTATGCAAATTGACCCTAACAGCAGAACAACTGGGAATGACTGGTCACTATGACACACAGTGACCACCAGGGGGAAGATGCTCAATGCAGGAGCTGCCCCCTGGGGGTCAATGCGCTCCCACATGGGGAGCTCTGCTCAGCCACAAGCCAGGCTGCCAGCTGCCAGCTGCCAGCTGCCAGCTGCCAGCTGCCAGCACAGCAGTGGTGGTGGGAGCCTCTCCCGCCTCCTCAGCAGAGCTAAGGATGTCCAACTGCAGCTTAGGCCTGCTCCCTGCTGGCAAGTGGACATCCCCTGAGGGTCCCCAGGCTGCCAGAGTGATGTCTGACTACCAGCTTAGGCCCAATCCCCTTGGGAGCGAGCCTAAGCCAGCAGGTGGACATCCCCTGAGGTGCACCGGGCCTCTAATATATATATATATATATATATATATTCACTTCACTCATAGGTTTCCAACAGGGGCTTATATTTTCACAACTGGTACCAAATCTCAAACAGTATGGTATAGCATGTTTAAGAGGATAGACTTGGGTATCAGCTCTGTGTTTTAGCCTCATCTCTACCTCTACCCAGCTGTGTGATCTTGCCAAGTTACTTAACCTCTCTGAAGCTCAATTTTTAAACTAGGAAAATAGAGGTAAGAGAAGTAGTGTATTTACCTCATGGTGTGTTTGTAAAGATTAAATGAAAGGAGATATGGAAAGCATTTTCTCCAGTGGTTGGCACTTAGCTCTAAACAGGAGGTAGTTATTTTTTATTCAACCATGAACTACAAGGAAAGAAAAATGGAAAGAGTTTTGAAAGAAGTATTTGAAGATTTTCTTTTGCCTTTATAGCCCTGATTGATTTTTAATTTGGAACCAAATGTCCTTCTATAATAAATTCAACATTAAATTCTCTTAATTCATTAATAGGAAATATATCTCTAAAGAGACATCATTGAAAAAATAAATGAAAAAATGATGTGAGAGAGAAATTTCCTGGTAGATGTTTGGATGTTCAGAGAGCACAGAGAACAGCCTTTTTGGCTTTGAAGTGCTGGACTAATTAGGTCTAAAGATAGATTCAGAGTAATGGTGGGCATGATAAAGGAGCCATCATTCTAAGATACTCAGAGCAAAGAACCACAACCATGGGTAAGAGGCCCAACAGGTTACCATTATCTCTCAAAAGGGAATGACAAAGAGAAGGAAAACGAAAGATTAGTGTGCCTGGAATCTTCCTTTATCTCTGTCCTAATTGTACCCATTCCCCAGGCCAGGTGAGTTTCTTCCTCACCCAGGAACCCTCACACAGTACCCACCAAAGCTCTCCCTGCCTGCTCTCCCCTCTGGACGTCTATGACTCTTAATACTTGATATCTAATTGGACACTTTATTTCATTTTAATGTTCATCTCAGGTTGTTTTGATTCAGGTAATTTGGGTCCCATGTATCATTCTATGCCGCTCCTCATGAGCTTGAGCCTATAAATATTTCCCAACACTTGCATTTAATTTTTATATCTATTCTATGTGTGCTGGAATGCAAATATACATTTCACTTTCCCAGGAAATAATTCAGGCTCAGGGAATTTAAGGAATCTGGGAAGGCCCTATATCTATGCCTTCCCTTGTCGTCTGTTATCGACTGGGTGCTAATCTCCCCATAGGGAGAGGAAAGCTCTGGTCTATTGGAGAATGACTGGTGATTGTGGGTGAATGTTTCAACTGTTGCTTTTAGACCCACTCACACCACCAGCTTGCAGTTACCTGCACCTTCAAACCTGAACTTTCTAGAGTTCTGTGCTAAAAATCAGTTTTCTTCTTGTTAATTGCCTTTGTTACAATCTTAGCTTTCCACCTGACTTTATCTTACTATCAACAATCAAATTTCCATTTGTTTGCACTTTTTATTAACATACTGTAGTTGCCTATCTGGTCCTACTTGCCCTTGTGTGCATGTGCCTTCTTTATTCCTCAATGACTCCTTTGTTTTTAGGTTCCATGAAGAAGAATTAATAAACCAGTATGATAAACACACTATGTTTAATCTGAAATGTGGTTTTTATTGTCTGTGATCTTCTTAGTGAATTTATGCCTCACTGTAAAGTAGCATACATTGACTCATTATGTCAGTGTCTCTAGCTGATATGGCTTACTATGGTTAAATGTTTAATATATTTAACTTCCTATCAATGTCAGTTTAAATGATTTCTTTGAAATGTATATTGAACATTTAATATATTGAACATTATATATATCCTATCTAATAAAATAATAATATGCAAATTAGGCATCACTCCATTACAAAGATGGCTTCCCCCATAGCCACAAGATGGTGGTGCCCAGTCTGACTCAGCCCCACCACTGAAGCGGTCAGGCCTGTTAGCCAGGCAGGTGGCAGAGAAGGCAGGGGCCTGAGGGGTGGAATAGGCTATCAGAGAGGGCTGGGGGTCCCCTGCATAGGCAGAGGCCTTTGCGAGAGGCCCCAGGCATGGGCAGGGGCAGAGCCGGTGATCAGAGGGGTATGAGGGTGCCCTACCCAGGCATAAGGCCTGGGCCAGAGGTCCCAGGCCTGGGCAGGGGTGGAGCCCATGATCTCAGGGCCTAGGCAGGGCCAGTGATCAGAGGGGCAGGGGTGGAGCCTGTGATCGCAGGGTTCTGGGCATGGGCAGAGCCAGCAATGCAGGGGTCTGGGGGTCCTCTGCCCAGGCCTGTAGCCTTGGCCAGAGGCTTCAGTGGGGCAAGGGTGGAGTTGGTGATGGCAGGGGCCTGGGGGTCCTCTGCCCAGGCCCATAGCCTTGGCCAGAGTCTGTCAGTGGGGCAAGAGCAGAGCTGGTGATGGCAGGGGACAGGATCAGAGCTGGTGATCACAGAGGCCTGGGCTCTGTGAAGCCAGAGATTGGAGAGGCTTTGGGGTCGTCTGCTCAGGCCTGCAGCTTAGGCCAGAGGTTATAGCTCTGGGCAGGGGTGGAGCTGGGATTGGAGGGGCAGGGGTGGAGCTGGTGATCAGAGTGAACTACAGAGGACATACCTTTTCTTATTGCTCATTGGCTAAGCTCTCTGTATGCCACTGGTAATATTCTTAGTAAGTTGGATAATAAGAATCCAAAAAGGTGATCTACGATTTTTCCACCACACTCCTGGAGAAAAAAAAAAGAAGGTCCACTGCTGAAGGGCTAAGAAATGTCATATCCTGCCCTAGCCAGTTTGGCTCAGTGCATAATGCCTCAGCCTGCTGACTGCAGGGTCTGGGTTCAATTCTAACTAAGGACATGTACCTAGGTTACAGGCTCTTCCCTGGCCAGAGCCCAGGTCAGGGCTCATGCAGAAGGCAACTAATCAAAGTGTTCCTCTCACTTTGATGTTTCTCTCTGTTTTTCCTTTCTCTTCCACATTTTCTAAAAATCAATGGAAACATATCCTCAGGTGAGGATTAAAAAAAAAAAAA
>PVJC01003298.1:0-71799 GCA_004026665.1 Murina feae
TGCAGCAGCATGGATGGAACTGGAGAACATAATGCTAAGTGAAATAAGCCAGTCAATGAAAGAAAAATACCACATGTCCTCACTCATCTATGGATAATAATAACCATTATAAACTGGTGAACAAAAATGGATACAGAGGCAGAGCAGCATCAAACAGACTGTCAAATTACAGCAACAAGGACAGGAACATTGGGGGGGGTGGTAACAAATCAGCCAAGGGACTTTGGTTCATGCATTTTAGCATAACTAATGGACACAAAACACTGGGGGGTAAGGGAGGCTGGGGTAAAGGCAGGGGAAAAAGAGATATATGTACTTATCTTTGTAAAACTTTATGTAATAATAATAATAAAAATAACAAAAAAATAAAAATAAAAAAATAAACTAGAGGCCCAGTGCACAAAAATTTTTGCACTTGGGGCGAGGGGGCGGGGGTGTCCCTCAGCCCAGCCTGTGCCCTCTCCCAGTCTGGTACCCCTCTGGGGATATCCACCTGCTGGGTTAGGCCCGCTCCCTGGGGGATGGGGCCTAAGCTGGCAGTCAGACATCCTTCTGGCAGTCCAGGAGACCTTGGGGGATGTCCACTTGCCAGCAGGGAGTAGGCCTAAGCTGCAGTCAGACATCCATAGCACTGCTGAGCAGTTGGGAGAGGCTCTCACCACCACCACTGTACTGGCAGCCATCAGCCTGGATTGTGGCTGAGCAGAGCTCCCCCTGTGGGAGTGCACTGACCACCAGGGGCAGCTTCTACTTTGAATGTCTGCCTCCTGGTGGTCAGTGTGTGATAGTGACCAGTCATTCCCAGTGGTTCTGTTGTTAGGGTCAATTTGCATATTACCCTTTTATTATAAAGGATAGAGGCCTGGTGGTGCATGGTTGGGGGCTGGCTGGTTTGCCCTGGAGGGTATTCTGGATCAGGATGGGGGTCCTACTGGGTTTCTTGGACAGCCTGGGTGAGGGGCTGATTACTGTTTGCAGGTTGGCCACAACCCCTTCAGTGTAGGGGTCCCCCCTAGGTGCCTGGCCAGCCTGGGTGAGGGGCTGATGGTTGTTTTCAGGCTGGCCAAGGCCCCCCGTGACTCAAGCTCCCAGCAAAGCTGGCTGGAAGCAGGTGTCTGGGATTTTTTTTATCTTCTATAATTGAAACTTTGTTACTTTGAGTGGAGGCCACAGCCGGCCAGGGCAGGTAGGAAGCTTGGCTTCCTCCATCACCAAGGCAACCAAGCCTTCTGCTTGCTCCAGCTCTGTGGCTACTGGCCACCATCTTGGTTGGGTTAATTTACATATAGTCGCTCTGATTGGCTGGTGGGTGTGGCTTGGGGTGTAGGGGAGGTGCAGCCAATTTTCATGTTTCTCTCTTATTAGAGTAGATAAATAATAACAAAAGGATATAACAACAACAAAGGCATGATATAAAAACAATAGTGAGCCCTAACCAGTTTGGGATTTAGCTCAGTGGATAGAGCATCAGCCTGTGAATTGAAAGGTCCTAGGTTCAATTCTGGTCAAGAACATGTACCTTGGTTGCAGGCACATTTCCAGTGGGAGGTGTGCAGGAGGCAGCTGATTGATGTTTCTCTCTCATCAATGTTTCTAACTCTCTATCATTTTCACTTCATCTCTGTAAAATAATAATAATAAAAATATATTTAAAAAGAAACAACAGTGATGCAAACAATGACTGATAAAGTTATTAAACTTATTTTAATATCTTCCTATACACCACATTAAGAGTGAAAACACAGAGTGCTTGACTAATTTCCCTTGTTCTGAAGTATTTAGAACTTTAATAGCATCACATGCTCTTCAAACTTGGGAGAAAGCAATATATAACAGACCATGTGCAAAAACAGGTTCAGGTAGGAATATGCCTACTTTGTCCTTGTGATTTATTAATAGTCATTGCAAATGCTGGCATCAAGGAAACTGTCCTCGAATTAATTTAAATGGGAGGCCAGTGTCAGATGGGAACAAATCAATTCTTGGAATCAGAACAACCTCTCCCTCTGCAGATTTTGTTAATAACTTCAGCTTCAATAATTTTAGGTCATAATCTTTTGAAATTAATCTAGTACCATTACAAAGACCCCATTCACTATTAAGATTTCTCAATAGCATGATGATTGTACTATGGCCAATCACATAGCATGTAGCACAATACTCAGACATTGTTGAAAATCCCCTCCAAGGAGGAGAACTTTCCCACTAAATACAACATTCAAATTCATAATTTCTCTTAGTAATCTGCCTATGGTGTTTATAGCATGACTGGATGCCATGGTGCATTCATCAATAATGAGAAGTTGGGCCTTTTTAATAGTTTTAGCATCTTTACTGTTTATATTGAGTCTAGAAATTGAAGTTTCATTTAACGGAATTGGAAATTTATATTGGGAATGAAAGGTCCTTCCACTGAGAAGTACATTTGCAGCAATTCCTGTAGACACTGTGGGTAAAACAGTACTCTCATGACCTCTATACAAAGTATTAAAACTTTATACGGATATGCAGGTGAATAGGATTCCTAGCTGGCAGGCTCCTGACAGCAAGCTGGACACCTGTTGATTCCATAAGGAATGCGGCTCCCTCTTCCCTCCTGTCAGGGTCTGGGGTGCAGGTGAATGGGGTTCTTGACTGGCAGGTCACTGAGAGCAACTATCCAACAGTAGATTCTGTGAGGAACGGGGCTCCCTCTTCGATACTCTCAGGATCTGGTTTAAAGGCTGCCTATGCCCCCTGTTGTGCCAGACCCAGAGTTCTACCACCCTGTGGCCTCCACCTCCTCAAGCCAGAACTAACTGCTGCTGGGTGCTCCTGGTGCTCCAAGGGTGTGTTCTTCCCTCAAGCCTTGTGAGAAATAGCTTGAGGAGGGCACAGCCCTTGCCAAGGTGACTCAGGATTTTTATATAAATAGACTAGGGGACCGGTACATGAAATTCATGCACTGGCGGGGGGGGGGCACGTTCCTCAGCTCAGCCTGCCCCCTGTCACATATTGGGAGACCTCAGGGAGTGTCCTACTGATGGTTTAGGCCCACTTCCTACTCCCCTTAGGGAGTAGGCCTATGCAGCAGTCTGGCCTCCTTTTGTGGGAGGCAACCAGGCTAATCAGAGGAAGACACCAGCCCAAAACCCCACTGCTGCAGCCACTGCCAGTCACCTCAGCCACCAAGCTATTTTCATCAATACGGATTCCAATCTCTTCACCATGAAAAAATGACAACTTTCTTTAAGCATTTCAAGATGTGTCTTTCATAGGACATGACATTTTATTTCTTTCTTTTTTTTATCCTCACCTGAGGATATGTTTCCATTAATATTTAGAGAATGTGGAAGAGAAGGAAAAAACAGAGAGAAACATCAAAGTGAAAGGAATACTTTGATTGGTTGCCTCCTCCATATGCCCTGACATGGGCTCCGGCCAGGGAGGAGCCTGCAACCTAGGTACATGCCCTTGGTCAGAATTGAACCCACCCCTGCAGTCAGCAGGCTGAGGCATAGTGCACTGAGCCAAACCAGCTAGGGCAGGACATGACATTTCTTAGCCCTCCAGCAGTGGACCTTCATTTTTTATTCTCCAGGAGTGTGGTGAAAAACTCTAGATTGCCTTTTTGGATTCTTATTACCCAAGTTACTAAGAATATTACCAGTGACATACAGGGAGCTTAGTCAATGAGCGGTAAGAAAAGGTATTTCCTCTCTAGTTCACTCCAATCACTGGCTCTACCCCTGTCCTGCAAATCCTAGCACCACCCCTGCCCAGGCCTGTAACCTCTGGTCCAGAAGATCCCAAGGCCTCCCTGATTGCTGGCTTCACAGAGTCCAGACCTCTATGATCACTGGCTCTGATCCTGCCCCCTGCCATTGCCGGCTCTGCCCTTGCCCCACTGGCAGCCTCTGGCCAAGGCTGTAGGCCTGGGCAGAGGACCCCTAGGCCCATCCATTGCTGGCTCCACGCTTGAGCCTCTGGCCAAGGCTGCAGGCCTGGTCAGGGGACCCCCAGAGCCCTGCTTTGCCAGGTCCACCAGTGCCCAGACCCTTGCAATCACAGGCTCTGCCCCTGCCCCTCTGTTCGCTGGTTCTGTGGAGCCTAGGACTCTGCAATCTCCGGCTTTGCCCCTGCCCAGGCCAGAGGCCTCTGGCCTAGGCCTTATGCCTAGGTAGGCCACCCTCATACTCTTTGATCACCTGCTCTGCCCCTGCCCCCTCCGATCACCGGCTCTGCCCTTGCCTATGCCTGAGACCTCTGGTGAAGGCCTCTGTCCTGGGCAGGGGACCCCGACTCTCTCTCTCTCTCTCTCTCTCTCTCTCTCTCTCTCTCTCTCTCTCCTCTCTCTCTCTCTCTCTCTCTCTCTCTCTCTCTCTCTCTCTCTCTCTCTCTCTCCTGCTATGGGAAGAGATAACTAATATATTCTGAGATACTTAAGTAGTCCTATTGACAGGTCTATACAACAAGGAATTGAGAGTTCCTTCCTACCAACCTCCAGGTGTCTGCACATGAAATGGATCCTGTAGGCCCAGCAAGCCTTCAGATGACTGCAGCCCTGGCCAACAGTTTGATAGCAACCCCAAGAGTAACTCTAAACCAGAGCTACCCAATTAAGTCTCTTTCAAATTTCTGATCCACAGAAAATGTGGAGTATTCAGTGCTTGCTTTAAGCTGCTATGGGGCAATTTGTTATATGGCAATACAAAACAAAAAGTTATTTTTCTACTTTTTACTCTTTCAGAGTATATGATTTTATTTTAATCTTTAGCCTTTGGAACCGTATGAAATCGTACTGTCTATTTCTTAATGTTTAGGTTATAAAAAATTGCAGGTAGACCAGATGATCTAGAAATGATTACCCCAGCAAGCTAAGGTATTTCTCTTGGTCCTTATCTTCCCCTTCTGGCTTTCTTTGATAAAATAAAAATAATATTAATGATACCACGACCAAGCATTTAATTTACAGATTTTATAGTTTCACATTTATTATATAATTTTACCGTTATAAGAAACCAATGAGGTAGATATTATATTATTCTCATTTTATAGATGAAGAAATTGAGAACTTGAGTGCAAAAATGTCTGAATGAAAGTTACACAGTAAATAAAAGAACTGATACTCCAATTCAGGTCTTCTAACCCTAATATAATATTTTCTCACTATATTATGAGCCCTTATAATAGAAAGAATCATACTATTTTATTCCCAAACTCTGGTACTCACCCACATTTTAGCTGTACAGTCTAATATTTGAGAATTTTTACTCGCCTTCTTTCTCTTTTACATTACTGAGGTTTGAAAATTAGTAAATGGGCTTGTTTATTCTTCCTTTTTTTTTTCTTTTGGTTCTTCTAAAAAATTATCTAATTGTCTTTGAGTACAGCCAAATTGTTATATCTTTAACACTTTATCCTATTTTAAATGACTGATAACATGGATGTAATAAATACTATGGTTCTAGTCTCCTTTGGCTAGCCAATTGAGTAACTACATTATTTTTATAACTTCACCATCTGTATTTTGTTTTTATCATATACCAGAGGCTCAGTGTTTGAAATTCATGCATGGGGAGAGAGTTCCCTCAGCCTGGCTTATACCCTCAAGCAATCCGTGAACCATCACCCCAGTGGCCCAGAGCCCAGAGACCCTGCTCGCCTCCGTGCCTCGAGGGCCTGGGGTTAAAGATCCTTCTCGCCACTGCTGTACCTTGGAGACCCAGAGCTCACAGACCGTCCTCGCCACCACGCCCCAACAGCCCAGACAGAGCCCACAGATCTCTCCCACCTGCCTGCCTCAGCGGCCGGGGCCTACAGATCTCTCCTGCTCATCATGCCCCAGGGGCCCAGAGCCCACAGACCCTTCCTGCCTGTGTGCCTTGGCAGCCAGGGGCCCACTGCTTGGTCATCCATCCTTGGTCATGATGGCCCTAAGCTATTATTTGTATATCAGATAATTTTATAATAAGATGTGAAAATAAAGAATTCAAATTCCAGTATTTGACAATGAGTTTTAAGTTTTTCACTTTATAAAAAAAAATTCTAGAACTTGTTTTTACTTTTTTCCTCCAAATGTATAATGTCATCTTTGATTTTTTATTGAAGCATTTGCAAATATTATAAGGGTACTTAATGTAGTTATCTTTTACAAGATTACACATCTGAATCATTTGGGGAGACTTAATAATCTGGAGTGTGCCCCAAATATGTGCAATATTTTAAAAGATGATGTCCAATTCTGGTTAAGAACAACTTATGAAAGATGTTTCAAAACATGGTACTAAATTATAAATTAATTGCAAGTATGTGGCACAATTTTTGGCAATAGAAAAATCAATAAGTTGTTATGAATATCTTTGTGTCTTAAATGAAAAATAAATAAACACATATCATATTTGATTTTGTTGTTTTTTTCTTCCAATAAAGTAATGGAGTATTGAAATTCCTATTACTTCAAGCAGAATAAAAATAGCTCACTATCTGAGTTCAGCTTATTTGTAATCTTTCTGATTTTTTACCTGTAGCCCATTTCAAAGAGTTAGTCTTCTCATCTAAATATTTTTCAATGTTTTGAGTGGCCCAAGGTAAAAATTTTGTAAATTATTCTCTAAAGAATTTTGAGTATGTTAATTATCTCATTGCTACATTAGGTATAACATTTTTTCTTTGTTCATCATTAAAAATAATTAACACAGGTCATGGTTCCTTAAGCACCGATCATCACCAACCTAAAGAGAGATTTTCCTCATGATCAAATTATGCTGCACAACATTAAAGAAGTCATACAAAAACTCAAGTCTTTAATATAAACATAGAATTCAAATAATAAAGAGAGCAGATGCATAGAAAGCAGTGGATTTCATAATATGCACACCAACACTCATCTCATTCTTCATCTGAGTTTTAGCATGTTCAGTTTGAGTTTCCTATTTAGCTCTTCAGATAAATGGATCAAGTGATATTTTCTAATGAGTGTGTTACATGCTCTGCTATGTTCTAAATGTCTATAATTCTTCTGAGACTCCCTGGATATTCAAAAATAAAATGGCTCATTGGCAGATAGTTTGAGCATCACTTTTCTTAGAGAACTAACTACAGTAACTGATTGGAAATGAATCAAATATAGAAACATTCTAATTTTTAAAAATTCTTCCTCTTAACCAGAAACTGTTATTATTAGTATGCACTTTTTCAACAACTTTTCTTTAGGGAATATTTATATACAAGGTCTACTCTTTTCTGTACACTCTTTTTATTCTTCTTCATCAACTACATAATTTGACACTTTTGGCAAACTGAAATGGATCATTGGCATTTCAGGAATAAAGGAATAAAGTTCATGTACAGGGCCGGTGGGGTGGAGGGGGGAGTGTCCCTCAGCCTAGCCTGCACCCTTCCTAATCTGGGACCCCTTGAGGGATGTCTGACTTCCAGTTTAGGTCAGATCCCAGTGGGCTAGATCCCAGTGGGATCTGGCCTAAATGGGCAGTCAGACATCCTTCTCACAATCCAGAACTGCTGGCTCCCAATCGCTTTTCTGACTGCCTGCCTGATTCCCCCTAACTGCTTCTGCCTGCCATCTTGATCACCTCCTAACCATTCACCTGCCAGCCTGATTGACATCTAACTGCTCCCCTGCCAGACAATTACTCCTAACTGCCCACCCCTGCCAGCCTGGTTGCCTCCAACTGCCCTCCCCTGCAGGTCTGATCACTCACAACTGCCCCTCCCCTGCTGGCCATCTTGTGGTGGTCTCTTGTGTCCACATGGGGGTGGCCATCTTTGACCACATTGGGGAAGCCATCTTGTGTGTTGGAATGATGATCAATTTGCATATTACCTCTTTATTATATAGGATATGTGACATATCTCTGTTTGAATGTTTCTTGCCACGTCAGGCAATCTCAATATTTCATTCTTAGAAAAAGACAATACTGTGTATTCTAAGTTCTAGTTCAATTTTATCTTCCTAGAAGCATAGGAAAGCTGCATTTGCCAGCTTTCTCTATGACTAGATTAGTACTCATAGATGGTTTTGGGCAATGAATTAATTGCAAGTGAGACTAATAATTGTAATATTTCAGCTGAAGCATAAAATAGCAGGAAGCCACACATTTCAGATGGCAAAGCTACAGAAAAGTAATCCCCATATGCTGGACATGTAGCATAAAAAGAAATGTCTTGTTATATGTAGCTACTGAAATATTGGGGTTCTTTGTTAATATAAGATAGCTTATCTAATTCTGAGTAATACATATGATGATTATAATTCTACCAGGTTCCATAATTCAGTGTTTGATGTTTTATATATTAAAAATACACTCTACTAAGCACTCTTTACCCAACTGTGTCCTTGTGCTGAAGCAATTCCAAGGGCTAAACATGCCCTACATTTTCATCTATTGCCTGTAAAACCCCTTGTTAAAGGGATGATTCGTAGTCCTCCTTGGCTGGAGAAAATCAGAGCCTACAAGGGTAAAAGAGGAGTTAAAGAGAAATAAAAATTAATGTTCTTAAGCTTTTTATGCATTAGAATCACCTGGGAAGTTAATTTCTAGTGCAAATCTGCCCCACTCTTGAGATTATCATTTAGTTAATCTTTCATGAGGTGAATAAATATGCATTTCAGTATAAACCCAAAATGGATCTGATGTGGATGCATAATGGAATACACTTTAAGATGCCTTGGATCAGACTCAAATAAAGCATTTATTCTCTTATAATGTGAATAATAATATTTTCTTTTAAAAAGGGGGAAAGTTTGAAAGATATCTCAGAAGTAGAAGTTTGACCCATGGAACACCTTATCTAAATTATCAAGGACATAATATTAAATTCGTACTTCTAGACAATCTCTAGTAACTAATAAATCAGCCCTTCTGAGAGAAAGGCTTGCCCTGGGGTCTTCATTATAAGATACCCCCAAATGATTCTTAGACACACAAAAGTTGAAACCATTGCCAAAGGGATTATTTGTCCTTCTGTGCATAGTTTTATGATTAGTCCAATTTATTATTCCTGACTTTGGCATGAACATTAGTTCAGGAACATTAGTTTTATCAACTTCTTCAACTCTTCACACTGGAAAAGGATATGTTATTACTATAGTTTTTACTAGTTGTAAGAGGAGATCACTAAAACTCACAGGATAAATTACAGCTGCTAAAATATTAAATTTGCTTTTCAAGGAAAATGGTGAACATATTTTTATTTTTCCTTAAGAGAAATACAAATTATTTATTTTGGGATAAAGTTATATAGTATGATCATAGATCCCAGAAGACACACAGACAAACAATGACTCTACTTTTAAATTGCTTAAACAAATGTTACAATCTTTAAAAATTGAATTATATAAAACCTTAATATGACAGAGCCAGATAACACATCAGAAAATTTTGTGTGTGGGTTTACATTAACTGCCATTTTGATCTGAATGCATAATAGTTCAGATTAACTAGTTCTAATTAGGTGACTTTGTAATAGAAATACTTCCATTTGAATCTTACAGGAATAATTCTAGAATTGGCAATAGATGAGGTGTAATATGCTTATATTAGAAGCCCAACCCTGTCACTAATTGGCTGTCATTAGAAAAATCACTTAACTTGGATAATAAGTTCCTGTTCTGTACTGCTTTTGTGCATTTTGTTAGAGTAAAAAAAAATAGTGATGTATGTAAAATCAATTTCTAAGCCATAAATTATCATGCAAAGGTAAGTTTATGCAGCCATGAAGGTGTTTTTACTGAGGACATAGTATTGGCAAATACTTACTGAGCAATTACAATGTGCCAGGTACTGTGCTAAGCACTTACATGCATTATATTTTTAACTAGGGGCCTGGTGCACAAAAATTTGTGCACTCTGGGGGGTCCCTCAGCCCAGCCTGTGTCCTCTCGCAGTCTGGGACCCCTCAGGGGATGTTCACCTGCTGGCATGCCTATTCAGCCTGGGTGAGGGGCTGATGGCTGTTTGCAGGCTGGCCAAGCTCCCCAGTGGGAACCTCACCCCATGGGGGTGAGGCCAACCTGGGTGAGAGGGTGAGGGCCATTTTCAGGCTGCCCACAGTCCCTTCAGGGTTTGGGTCCCTACTGGGGTACCTGGTCAGCCTGGCTGAGGGGGCTGAAGGCCGTTTTCAGGCTGCCAACCGCTCCCATTGACCCAAGGTCCCAGTGAGGCTGGTTGGAATCAGGTTTCTGGGGTTTATTTATCTTCCGTAATTGTAACTTTGTTGCCTTGAGTGGAGGCCTAGGCAGGCAACAAAGCCTCCTGTTTGCTTCAGCTCTGTGGTTTTTATAATTGAAACTTTGTTGCCTTGAGCAGAGGCCCAGCCGGCTGAGGCCGGCAGTTTCCTTCAAACAGAAGCCTCCTGTTTGCTCTAGCTCTGTGGCTGACAGCAGCCATCTTGGCTGGGTTAATTTGTATACAGTCACTCTGATTGGCTGGTGGGCATGGCTTGGATGGTGGGCATGGCTTAGGTGTCTCAGAGTGATGGTTAATTTGCATATTACTCTTTTATTAGATTAGATGCCCACAAATCCCAGTAGGTTAACAATATTATCTTCATTTTAACTAGCAGGAGATTAAGGTCTAGATAGCCCATGGTCAAACTGTTAGGAGAGAAGCAGAAATCACATTCATCTCTACTTGACTGAAAACTTGTGCTCCTAAATAGGTAATATTTCTATGTAAATAATATCCATTTAATTTACAATCCTATTTCAATTATGAATATATGTGACCAATGAGGAAATTTTATTTTATTACATTTGCCTCATTGAAATATATGGCACTGAATATTCCATTCAATTATAGAATGTTGGGGCAGGTACTAATAACATAACCTTCTGCCTTTGTTTATGCAATAAAAGTATGGTCTATTATCTTTTTGATCCCTATATAGTTAATGCCAAAAAGCATGACTTTATACTGCTTACACTGTACTTATACTGAGAACACCAAAATTATCTCACTACTTGGTCATAAGAGCTCATGTTTCATTTTTATACCTCTGTCAAGAGTCCTTTCATTTATTTTTCTTCACTAAAAAATAATTCTATATAATAAAAGCATAGTATGCAAATTGTCACCGGAAACAGAAGTTCATCCCAGAGTTCAACCAGGGGGTGGGGCAGTTGGGGAAAGGGAGAGAGGCCCTGGCCAGCAGCCAGCAGGACTCTACCAGCACACAAGTTTTGTGTAGTGGGTCTCTAGTTCAGGAATAAGACTGATTATGGATAAAAACATTCTCTTTCTTCTTAGGATATGGAGTGACTTGCATTACCCACTATTACCAGATTTGGAGAGAAACTGCTGCTTTCCAAGTGAAGATCCTTGAACACACATCAAAGATGGATTAATATCTTCTAGAAGGAATACAGCACAAAACGTGGGATTGCTTCAATCATTTCCTGCTGGATATTTAGGTAGTGTGACCTGTCATTTTTTATTAGAAGTTCCATGATTAGGCACATTTACTCTGAAGGGTCCTTATTATGTCTTCTTTTTTTGTTTGTTTGTTTTAACAGGAAAAGGACCTAACAGTTTTGTTTTTTTTGTTTCGTCAGAGAAGGGATATGCTTTTCTCTCTAAGAGAATGACGGAGATAAAACTTGTGGGTTTTTTCTCCACCCCTCGTTCACAATAGGAGAATGGGAAAGCCCAACACTTATTGGGCCATAGCTCACTAGTAGCTTAGACTAATGTATTGATGGCTCCTGTGTGGTATATTTTAACTCTTTCTACTCTCTTTCTGTTCAGGAGGGGTAGATTGTGCTTCTAATTTCCTATGGTAGGCCCACCAGACAAGAAACCTCTACAGAGTAAATGGAAGGCACACTATTTTCAGAGGATTGTTAGGTTAGATCAGTCCTATTCTGAGGGTTCAGATATTTTCAATCTAGAAATGGAACAAACATCTCTTATTATTTGCTTCTCTTTTCTCTTATCTAGGATTTGGAGAGAAATTGCCAGGGACATTTGAATCTGCATTTGGACTTAACATTCTTTGGGTGGATATTGTAGTTCTGAAAGTATAAACTAGTGGACCTCAGGCTGAATATGTGCTCATGTATTTTGATTGGTTCTTTGCTTTCTTTTTCTTTTTTTTTTTAAAGTTTAAACTAGCTCATAAATAAAAAAATTACATAAAAATTTGAATTTTTTAGATTTTTCTTAATAACAACTATGTGCCAACAATGTGGCTAAGTCAATGACAAAATGAAGATGGAGCATAGTAGAGGCCACTCCCTTTTTTAAAGAAACAAATACTCTTCAATTACTTACATACCCAATAATTTATATTACCTTTCTGATTGGCAGGTTGACTGCTATACACCTACTACAATTGTTTTAAAGTGTTTAGAATGAGTTAGCACCTAACTGTACCTGTTTCTCTATATGTGGGCCCTTCCTGGAGAGTATGTATATTATGCTTATATGTGGCCCCTTTTTTTCTTTTTCTTACCTTCTGATTCTTGTAGGCACTTAAGTTGATGATCCCTTCTCAGAATCCTGAATAAGAAGAAGGGATTCATACACAAAACTCTACACTAAACCCCTAAAAATACTGAATTTTTCTGCTATCAGTTCTAAAAATATAATGAGATTTTTGTGTAAACTTCTATTTCATTTGAAACATTTTCTCACTTTCTTTTTGTCCTTTCTCAGATATCTCCTAATATATACTAGAAAGAAATTGAAGATATATCTCAGCTTTCCTAACATCTAAACCAAAGCTTGATTTCCTAAAATGGAATAAATACTCTTCATATATGAATTTGAAAGCCATAAAAAGTAGAGAAGAGAGAGAGAATGGTAAAAATTTCTTAGTACAAATGAAATCACATAAAAATATAACTTTATTGATTCTAACAACTTTAGGCAGTTTAGAGAACACTAGTTTACAGTGAGACAGAGAACACCATGCATCCCTGTGTGGGTATGTTTGGTTCTCCCAGGGAAAATGTGTTGTAGGTTTTCTGTTGCCCTTAGTCCTACAGCTTCCACTAGAATAAATTCCTTTCCATAATTTTCCTTTGAATATATATACCTTGTAAGTGTCATGGCCCAAGTACACCTGACTGACTCATAACATGAGAGGTTGATAAACAAGCTCAAAGAAAAGATTTAAATTCTTTGCTCATTTTTAAACCATTGGGGAAGACAAGGGGCGACTTTAGGTGACTTGCATATACTGACCTTCTAGGGGCCAAGAAGAGTGTGCTCTTCTGAGGCCATTAGAGGCAATAATTCTGGATGCAGGTTCTTCAGGTCTTTTGTCTCCTAGAAATAAATAGTTTATAAAATCAATAAAAGGGGAACACAATCTGCTAGTCCATTAATTGATAAAAATGTCAATTATTCCCATGGTTTTATGATACAAAAGAGAGCTGGTAGGGGCAACAGCTACCACCCACCACATAGTAATTATAAGATATAAAAGTCATTGTTATTAGATAGATCCGTGAAATGGTGAAGAGCAAGGGCTGAGATCTGGGGAACAGGGGTTTCCAATGTGGTACCATTTTGTATCCATTGAGTTTCTGACTCTTGGGGAGAAGGCTTACAGAGATGTGTCTCCCATTGCGGCTGTGTGTGGATCTCTGCTCGGCTCTTGCTCTTAATGTGACTCTCTCCTTCACAGTAGGTTACACAGCAGCGACAGGCCGCAGAAGGTTTTCCTCTGTGTTTAGACATTGTGCCCAAGGCAGGAGAGGCACTTGCAGCCCTCCCTGAGCTCTGGAGTTCTGGGGGCTCTTTCAAACGACTTCTCCGCCTTTGAACATGGTCCAGACTGATGTCAGACTGAGAGGAACAGCTTTCATTCCAGCCAGAGCTGGCACTCAGACTTCTCAGGGGAAGAGCTAACCGCAGTGCCTTCCAGAATTTGGAGCCAGAATGTTTGGATTTTTCTCCTTTCCAGCTCACAAAAGACACAGACTCCTTCAGCTGCAGGATGCCTGGGTGTGGATGCTCAAGGGGACGATACTCAACCACAATGAGCTTGGTGGCAATGGAGTTCTGGCACATGACACCCAGTTTAAATTCCAGCATGCTGATGCTCTTTTCTGTCACATAGTCTGGGCTCAGGACAACAATCATCCTTCGGCTCCTCTGAATGAAGTCAAAGACTGCTTCCACCGTATCTACAGGAAAATGGAAGGATAGGACAATGCCTAGTGAAAATGCATACACATTTCAACTCATCATTGTCTCTCCTACAAAGGACAGTCAATGAATAAATCTTCAAAGATGAGAAATTAACCACTTCTGAAACTATCAACTCATTTCAGCTCTGTGTGTAAAATATTTCTTCGTTTGAAATATTCTCTATCACTGCTATCTGGTGGTACTGGATCAACATCCTTAAATATTTGAAATATTGCAACTATTGTGATATCACTGTATTTTATTCTCATATCTAGGTTAAATAACTTCAGGGTTTTTACCTTATTACTCATTTGACATGGTATCAAGTCTATTCCCTACTTTTAGCATTTGCCTGGGTATAATATCCAGTTTATGTGTGTGTTTCTTAAGAATAGTATCTTGAACAGGACTGAACACAATGCTCCAGACGTAGTCTAATCCCCAAAGAGCAAAGGCAATTTCCATCTTCTAAGATCCACACAGTTATAGATCTTGATACTTATTATTTTTTGGATACAACATCAGAGAGTTTATAGTACTGACTTGTTGTCAACCCAAATTCCTTTTTTAAAATTTGTTTATGTGTGTGTGTGTGTGTGCGGTTTAACAATAAACTAAAGGGGCAAGATCATTGACAATAGGTAAGAATCAGTCATTTAATTAAGACTTCTGGCAAAGCATTCAATTCTAATACTTACTGAGGTGGATTTGAACAGATCCCAATAGGAAAGTTCTTGAGATAAATGCAGTGCTTAATTCACTGTTAGATATAAGAGCTTAAACAATGTTATTTTCTGAAGGAAAAGAATTCCAAATGTATAAATCACAGCCATTGACAACTCTGAAAATAGGTGCTACAGACATACTATGAGGTTGAGTACATATGCTTTAGGGGCCAGGGGTGAAATAGTCATGGAGAGACATTTTAGCTTGTGAGGACAAACTGAAAGTTTGCAGTGAAATTGATCATGATGAATTTGACAGGAATGAAGGAATTATGTGCCTTACCAGATTAGTTCTTTTCAATTAGTGAATTTAACGTGATTTTGAAGGGAAATTGGAAGAGCAATTTTTAAGAACTTTGTACTGGATTAATCAAGAGAGCAGAGTGTTTCAATCTTGTAAGAAAACTCTATCACTTATCTTCCAAGGCCATGTGCACATTGCAGGCATGTTTTGTAAACTCTTTTGTTCTGTCGAGTTCTGCTCAGAATCTTATATAGCCCACCTTTCATAAACCTGAGACTGTGAGAGTAGGATGTCTACTGCTTCTTCCGTCTATTGATAAATATGATATAACCTTAAAACAACATGGATAGTTTTTCATCACAAAGAACTTGTGAACTCAAATCGTGTGTGTGTGTGTGTGTGTGTGTGTGTGTGTGTTTTACATTTCAAAGTAGCCCCTGGGAATCCAACTGTTGAAAACAAAACAGTATCATAGATCCTCTAAAAAAGAGAGAATGTGGCTTTTAAAAAAATTATTAGTATTACCTGAAAAGTGTGGGGTTTCCATTTGAAAGAGGGAAATGCTAAAGAAATAGATACATATGGTTAAATTCCAGACTTTGAGGAATGGAATTAGGAGATGCTTCTCAGGTGTGGCTGGGGTATCTGTACCTAGGGGTCTTCACAGGGTACTTTGAAAGAAGCTATATCCTTTATGGCATATTTTAATGTCTTACAGATTGTCAATACTTCCCATCTGAGGATGCAAATTATTTTTATTTTAATGCTGGAAATTATTAGAAAGAAAGTTGTAAATTGGGTCTTTATTCTGTTTGGCTCAAAAAAATAAGGTGTGGGTGTAGGATGATGAGATTGGCTTTTTGTGTGATAGTGAATTGGTTTTCAAATCATTTTCTGGACTAGAATTCTTCAAGGAAGAAGATTCCTGCTGTTAAAATGTATAGCCTCTGTGAAATTTCCCTACAATTAAACTAGGGCTGCAATTTTGTTCTTTGGCTAGGTTATTGTTGTATGAAACAATAATAAGCCTCTCCTCTTTCTTAAAATTTGAAGTATAATGAAATATGGGGGGGGGCACCTAATTTGGAAGATAGATTTGAATTTAAATATTGATCTCTTCAATTATCTGTTTGTATCTTAATATCCTTAATTATAAATTTATCCATCTATAAAATACATAAAGTGAGACCAAATTTGGAAGGTTACTAAACAAATTAGAGATACCTAAATGTATATGTCTAGCAAAAACAATATTCAAATAAGGTATGGAATCTGAATCAATATTTGATGATAACTTTATAGAATCATCTTAGTATATGAATTTATGAATCATAAGTTTTAAAAATTCTTTCTTTTCATTTCAAAATACACGTGGATAAAGAATGTTATTGAAACATTTAATCTCCTAGACCATTGTTAAAAATACTTTTTATCTCTTGGGTAGAAATAGAGAAAAAAGACAGGCTAGTTGTTGCATAGTATTATATTGTAACTTTACTTGTGTCCAAGACCTAAAGACCTAGTGACATCGGTGAATAACTGAAGAATGTACTTGAATGTTTTTCACAAGGTCAGGAATAGCCAGGTAACCACAATAACCAAACTACTGATATAGACACTGTTGTTATTGAAACTAGATAGTCACCACTGTGTTCTAGGAGGTCATTTAATATGTCCAAGGTTGGAAGAAACTTCAGATTCATCATCACTTATGTAATGAGGAAAGCCTGTATGCAAAACCTTAATATGATTAAGTCTCTGCTTGTATACCTCTAGTAATGGGGCCCCAACATCTCCAAAGATAGTGAAATACATTATTGTTCAATTCTTCTGTTAAGTCATTTCCTAATTGAGAAGAAGTCTGTTTTCATATAATCCTCATCCAGTAATCTTAAGTATACTCTTTGGAGATAGCCTTGACAGAGAAAAATTTTTCAGTAGGAAAATGTCTACTCACCTAACCAGTTTAGTTATAAGAACTCAATAAATATCCTTAGAATAAGTGAATAGGAAAACAATTTTAAGCAAGAAGGCTTCCTTGCCTTTATGAATTTAATATTACTAACTCAAAAGAAAATCATTTTCAAATATTTATCTGATTTATTTGAAATGTGATAGAAATGAATTTTTGATTCATTCATGCAAATTATCTTCTATTAACTAAGAAGATAGTATTAATTAACTTATTTCATTCCAAAAACAACTGTCCTGGGGTTGCAATGAAGCCTATTAAATGTAAGATATTTCTATAAACTACCCAAGTTCCAAGTTGAACAAAAAATAACAAACTGTGTTTTTTGTTTTGAAAGAACTCCTCTCTTCCTCCTCCCTCTCCCACTCTTGCCTCTTTTTTCCCTGTCTCTCTGGCTATCTAAACACACACACACACACACACACACACACACACACACACACACACACACACCTAGAATGTTACAGTCATGCATTTTACTTAAGTAACTCTTTTACTCACATGTAAAAAATTTTTCTTGAGATGAAGTTCCCATTTTTTTCCAGATATCTCTCAAAAGAGAAACCTAATTAGTGTAATTTATATATTTTTACATTTTTATTCTCATTCTTTATGCCCAAACATGAAAATAAAGACATAAAACACATGCACAAAATAAAATTCAAAGCTGAAAATAAATGGTTTATTTTTAAAATAAACAAATTTACAAACCAAATAAAAAATGAAAAATACAAAAGTTTATGAATAAAATAAAAAGATAATCTTAAATATTAAAACCTATGGAAAGAGAATGTATAATAACAAGTGAAGTGATGTTTTTGTTCCCCAACACAATGGAATGCTTGTTTATTAGAATCCTGGCGAATCATCTAAGTTATAATACAGAAGAGAATTAAATAAATTTTATATTATTGTGTAATTAGACATTCTATATAATGGTCCTTTGTTAACTTGGGTTCAGAAGGTCTTTATATCTCCTATCTGAAACTATTAAGGTTTTTTTTTTTTTTTTTTTACCTTAGTGACATGTTTCTTTTGTTTTGTTTTGTTTTGTTTTAACATGAGAAAGAAAATTCTTCCTGCTTTCTAAATTATGTTTCCCCATCTCCTTCAAATATTCAGTATTAGACATCTTCTGGGACATAAAAAAACAAACAAAAAATCTTGGAAAATTATCTTAGAATGAGACACATCATGGAAATTTGAGATGCTTTTGATTTTAGGGTTTAGAAAAGCTTAGTACCAAAGACAAGAATATAAATGGGGGGATGTCAAGATGTTTCTAGGGGCACAGAACTGCCTTTAGGATAAATATTAAATTCAAAAGTGCAAAAAGAATGCAGTATTGGCAAGAGAATGGACCCTTGGTGATGGGACTTCCCCCCACCCCCCATTTACCTAAAGCTAATGCAAGAATTTGAAATACAAAGCTTATCTGGAGTCAAGTCTCCCCTAATCTTGTGAATGAAGGATTTATAGGAGCAGTAATTGTGGTTTGTAGCAAAGAAAAACATTAATAAGGCTAAAAATGTTAGCTTCCAGAATGACTTCTAGAACAGTTTTATAGTCAAGAATCCATGCTTTTATTACTAAAATAATCAGTAACTCCTCTATAAAGAAATCTGCTGAAGGACTTTTAAATGTAAGAGATTTAAATGTAAGAGATCTAAAATGTAAGTTTTAGAATTGCTTAACATTCATACTACTGAATAAGGATTTCCTTAAATTATGAATAATGGTGTTTCATAGGATACTCGGGCTCATTTACAGTCTTTTTCTTTTTTTTTTATTACTCAATAGTCCAAATACAGATTTATTTCTCCAGTAGTTGAGCACTGAGATTCGCATAGCTTAGTTGTTAAGTATATGTGCCTCAAACATAGCAGATGACCAAATAATGCCAGAGGACTGGCTACTGCTTAGCAGTGACCACGGGAGATCTGTGCACAACAGATTCCACTAGACCCAGATCTAGCAGGAGTAAATTATTCACACTAATTTAGGAAAGGCAAGAACTAACAACAGCTACCACTATGATCTGTGAAATCACAAATACTGTTAACGTGTAGAAAACACTAACACAAAGCATTACAGTAAAAACAATTTAAAGACTAGACAAGAGTTCCAGTGGCTTGTAGTACTGTGCTAAAGACTAAAGTAATATGCATATATATATGTATACATACATACATATATGTGTGTGTGTTGTATATATGCATATATACATGCAAATATAATTCATGTATGTATATATGTGTATATATACATATATAATTCATGTGTATCTATGTGCAATTTAGATACACATGTATATAATTTTGTGTGTATATATAAATATATACACATGTATATTTATTTATAGTTCACTCTGTAAACTCTAGACTAAGTTTTCACTTTTCCAAGTCTGAAGAACAGTGAAACTTCACTAAAAAAACAAACTAAAACAAGTTACATTGACAGTGATCTTTCAGCTGACTTGTTTGGAGTCAGTGAATAAAATAGGGACAATATTAGGGGTTTAGTTAATCCTTTTAGAGTATTAATGCTAAAAGCAGCTCTCAAGGTCACTGAGTTTAACTTCTACACTTTAAAATGAGGAGACAGAAACAAGCAAGGAGAAATCACTTTCCTAATATTCACATCATTAAGGCTGAGATTAAAAGACAAATGGCAAAACACTCTGTTCTGCTCTTTCCTTAAAAGCCAGAAAGTGCCCTCAAAGAAATTTGCCATTATCTCACTCTATTAGCACCATTAGGAGAAACTTCCTATCAGACTAAACCTATAAACTCAAAGTGGCCGACATAAGCAAGTTACAGTAGAGAGGGAAGATGGAATGATAAACATGGGCTGACCTACAGATATTCAGAAGTTTACTATAATAAAAAATTACATTGATCAAGTTGAAAAATATTTCATCATTTACCTGAGATAGAGGGCACATGGGGATATAATAGGAGAAAATGCAGGCAATTATAAATCAATTATAAGAATCTTTAAATCAATTATTAAAAGAATAATTTTTAGTAATACTGCTTTGAATTGTCCAAGTGGGTGTCAGTCTTACTGTGATGGTTTGTGGTAAAGCAGAATGAGCAAGAGAGCTCCTTATCTAGCTAAAGTATATTTATACCCTGATTATCTTTTTAATAGATGAGTAATAATAAAAGAAGAAAACTATACTTGGAAACTCATAATGACCCTATTAACAGATGACTTATCCTTATGGGGTCTTTCAAACCATAGGCAAAGGCAGCCCTATAATGTTAAAATGAAAGAGAGAGAGGGGGGAGGAGAGAAAAAACATGTAAGAACAGTGATAGAAGATGCAGAAGAAAAAAATTCACATCATCCAAGTCTTTACCTGCAAAGAACATAGTGACATTGAACACTGGTAACAGACTGGTGGCATGATCATTCTAAATCTTAGTATTGCCTGAGGAAGCACAACCAGTCACCCTGAATTTAACCCTATGGGGAAGCTTCCATAGAGTTGTTTTCTGTCCATGAAACAAAACATTGGGTATCAAGAAGGTTTCTTCCTTCCTGAGGTATCCAGGACTCTGTTTACCCCTTTCATTGTCCCTTTCATACATTTTTCAAAGATGAGTAGGAGAGACCCTGCTCTCCACTTCTAGACCACCTGGAACTTTTCTTCACTGGCATGGCCACCTGCAGCTGCTTCCAGAACCTGCCCTGTGGATACTTGGATTTCTCCCCTTTCCATTTAATGACCGTGAGCACCGTCTTAGCCCTCTTCAGCTCTTTCACCTTCGTCTCCTTTACAGCTTTGTACTGTACTAAAATGACGTTGATGTTTCCCCGAGAGGCCATGTTTTCTAGGCCAGCCTTGAGCTCCAGGAGGGCTTGGGTTCCCTGGAGCACGTAGTTGGGGCTTAGGACAACCAGGAGGCGTCTGCTTTTCTGAATGAAGCTCAAGGTCTCATCTGTGACAACTGGGAAAGAAAACACCATGGGGATTAGTGTTGGCCAAGAACTCCCCAAAAAGCATGGGGATTGAGGAGTAAGTGTTGGAAACTTAGGGCATCAGCCTGAGAGCTGAGGTGAAACTTCTGACCAAGATCACTTTGATTGATTAACCAATGGAGTTTTATGCATTCATATAAGCATAACCAATGGACACAAAACACTGGGGGGTAGGGGATGCCAAGGGGAAAAAAAAGAAAACATGCGTACTACTCTTTGTAATATTTTAAGCAATTAAAATATAAAATAAAATAAAATAAAGTAAAATAAATACAAAAAAAATAACACTTTGAGCAACCTCATTCTTAAGTCCTTTCACACTTCTCACTAAATGCCACTCTCCTCAGGAACAATAGAAACTATATGCACACATTGCAAGCCAAAAAGAATTCAACAACAGAACTGAAGCCAAACATGCTTCCATGACATTGGTCTTTAAAAGTGTGAGCTGGGACATCAAGGAATATAAGGGTGGTGATGAAATAAATTTTTTTCAAACCATGTGGCATGTTTGGTCCCATCCAAAGCAGCTCCTGAGCCTTTTTCCCACAGATACCCTGTATCAACTCCCCAGAGCCCATGAACATTCAGTAATACATACACTAGAGAGTAAAAAAAATCATAGAAATTCATTTTCACATAAACAGAACAGCAAGAGAAAGGATCTTCATTTTCAAAAAAGTCCTTCTCTATTACCAAACACACCCCAACTAGAATGTCATTTGAATAAGAACTTTAAAAAACCTCTAACCAATGTAATGGCATTTTGGCTGGCATCGCATCCTCAGCTCAGCTTTCTGTTCTACTCTCTGCTCAGGGGCTAAATTAATCCCTGGATTTTTCTGCTTAAACTCCTATCATTACGAGGAAGCCATGTGTTTCAGCAGCTGCTGGCTGATCTGTCTGCTTTCACTACCAGGCAAATGCTTTCTTTAGGTCAGAAAAAAAGGGAGAGCAAGAAAATGGAAATGCACCTTTAATTTTATTTTTTTGTCCGGGCTTTGAATAGTTCCTGTCACTAAATTCTTGGGAATAATCCATCTTGAGCTTGCTTACCAAGGACAGTATAACTCTTTGCCTGGGGTTTAGATAGGAGTCAACTCCAGGGAAGGCACTAGTGTTGTGGAAAACTATTACCATACTTTCCTAAGCCATCATTTTATTCCTTAATCTTCATAGAAAAAGAGGCAGTGGGGGGAAACTTTCTATTAAAATAGCATGAGCAGCTGGAGGAGAATCCAGGAATAAGGAATTTTCTACTCCAAGTAGTGTTGCTGGAGGTTGACCATGTGAAAAGAGACCCACAGACAAAGAAATCTCAGTAAGAAGAACAGAGAAAACATGAACGAACACAAAGATCAACCATCAAAGCAGGAAGCAAGAGTAATTATGTAGAACTTGAATTCTTCAAAGAACTATCAACCCCTATTGGAAGGTCTTACATTGTTGTTATACAGTGAACCTTTATATAATTTTTACACAGTAGATAAATGTTTGTTGAAAAGCTGTATAAATGAACAAGTGGATGAGTAAATGATTTAGAATTTAAGTCTTAAAATGAGAGGAATTTATCCTATACCTATATAAGCAAGCCCTCATTTCCTGGAAAAATTACACTAAAAAAGATGTCCACTGAAGAACACAAGCAAGATGGACTTTTGGATGATGATTGGGAAGATAAGTGATCCAGCTATTTCAACATGAAAATAAACCAGTCTATTTTGTAGGAGGGTTAAATTGAGGCTACTCACAATTATCCATATGACATTAAAAAAATGTGACATGATTAGTGATTAATGTAAACAGTATTTTAGGGGGAGAAAAGTAGTTTGTTGTGCTGAAGGTTAGAGACATCGCATACATTTTAACAGTACAAATATTAATAGTTGGTTTATGGATGCCATTATGTATTTATAAAACAGACTCAAATGAACCATCACCTTATATGTTACTGGTTGGACTTGAAAATTAGAGATGTACTTTTATGTTAAAACATTCAGCAATTGAAGCTTCTTTCTTTTTAACCTACTAGAATACATCAGACTTTTGTAAAATTTTAAACTATATCTGAAACATGGAAGCTGATGGAAAGGAAGAAACTGACCCAAGGGAAAGAAGAATTTGAATGGCGTGATTTGCTGGAAAACAAAAGTGAGGAAAAGGAAATTAGCAAATTCCAAAGGGAAATAGTCTAATTATTATCAGTGAGTAATATAAAGAAAAATTCCATGCACTTTATTCTGCAACTCATTTTTCATAAAATTGGGTAAACCTTCATCTTTATAAAACTGTTTAAACTCAGTCTTTGTAGAAAAATTCTGGGAAAATTTATTGCAGATTAGCTAAACCTTCTAAAAAATCTAAATGTGAGTAAAAAGGATGTTTAAGCCTATGACATTTTACAGAGCTCTAATCCACTGTGCATCCAAACTTTTCTGAAATCAAGTTTTTAAAGCTTAGAAGGGGGAATATTTTATATCATAAACTGCATTTGAATAGTCTACAACTTATGATGAAGTTTATTCCTAGAGATTCTCTGTCTATTGTATGACACGATTGGACATTAAAAGTCCAAACTGCCAACATAGAGTTCATAGTGTCAAAATTCTCATCCATGCTCTATAGCTAATGATCCCCTTTGCCTTGCAGGTAGCATCACTTGTACTCATCTGAATACCTACTTCCCCCAGGCAGACTGTCTCTGTCAAAGATGCACAGCTTATATCCAAATTCATTCTCCAAAACTCCACGGAGGGTCAGCAATACAAATTCTTCTTCTTCAGCATTTCTTGCATAGGATACATAAATATCATATTCCTTCCCATCTAGAAAAAAGAACACGGATTCAATGAAAATTAGGAAAGTTTTCTTAAATCAAACTTTTGCAAATTAAACATTCTCATTTCTTACTCATATGAATTATCTGACAAATTTCAATGTGATTTTTCCAGGTAAAATGGCTATTTTAAGGTGTAATTACAATTTTTATCTGATGTGTCTTCTACTCTCCTCTTACTGAGTTCAGTGTCTATGGTGAACAATCAATGAGGCTTGGCTCATTCAACTATGAATTAACAGAACCAGGAAGTAAGCAGTCAATCATAGGTGCTGGCAATTAATACCATGCAGAATATGTCTGCTGTACTATTATGTCACTCACTAATATTTTAGAATTATAAATTCAGCAAACCTTTTAGAAATGATCTAATTATATCTGAAAATAGCTATAGTTAAAAATCTATGTAGATTCAATAAACCAACCTTTCCTAATATTGCCTAATTATAAAAATCATCTCTCATTAAAAACATAGGTTCTGTGACCCCACCACAAACCTACTCTCACCAGAAATTACACACTAAAACAGTACTGCTTGAACTTCAATGAGTGCATGAACAACTTAGAAATATTGTTAAAATATAGATTCTAATTCAGAGTAAGGGTTTGGTTTAAGATAATGCTTTCAATAAGTTCCAATGTGATTTTGATGCTTCTGGTGCATGAATCAGCCCTGAGTACAGAGTGTGGACCTGCACTGTCCAGGACAGTAGCCACAACCAAAGCAGATATTGAGCACTTGAAATGAAGCTGGTCTGAACTGAGATAAGGGTAAAATTCAATACATACTGAAGTTTGAGATTTTCAGTACCTAAAATATCTCTATTAACTTAATATTAATTACAAGCTAAAATGTTAATATTTTTGAACACCTTAAGTTAAAACATTATTAAAATCTTCCCTTTCCCTTTCCTAATATGACAACTAAAAAATTTCAACAACATTTGTGACTTGAATTATAGTTCTAAGTGGACAGTGCCAATCTAGACTATGTTCCATATTGAAAAACTAGTAATATGTATTAGAAAGTAGTAAGGGCTGAAACAAAAGGTAGTCTGATTTAATGTTCCAGGAAAATCTAGATTTTATCGAGCCAACATGTTTTGTAAAGATGACACTAGAAGAGATTTACATCAGACTCCCATTACTCACCTAGAATGGTTTCATCTGTTCCAAAATGAGCTCGGTAAAACAGGACCATCTCCAGCCAGTAAACATGGTAAACAACAATGAGAATCACCACGAGCAGGACTGTGACTCCAAAACCACAGGCCAGTTCCACTGTGTATCTTGGAGCAATCACTGGAGTAAACAACAAAGAAACAATTGATGTCTACGCGGTGAACAGAGTGATCCACCCCCTTGCAAATAGTTGCATACGCCAAGCAGCTGAGCCAGGCACCTGATTTGTGTGTGTGTGTGAACAAGCAGCAATAATATGGTAGGGATCAGCCACCATGTTTTAATACTAGAAGTGCAATATTTCTCTTTTTGTTTCCAGTTATTGGCATAGAAGGCATTTTTAACCATTAGATGATTCCAGTAGACTGATGATACACAAATTAAAACAGAATCTTTGCATTGGGAAGGATTTAGAAGGTCATCTAATTCAATTTACAGTTGGATGCCTGACTTTCCTCAAAAATATTTTTAAAATAGTGTTTTATTTATTTTTAGAGAGAGAGAGGAAGGGAGAGGGGTAGAGAGCCAGCAACATCTATGAGAGAGACACATCAATAGGCTGCCTCTTACATGCCCCCTACTGGGCATCGAGCCCTCAACAAGGAATTTGAACTAGTGACCTCTCGGTTCACGAGTTGATGCTCAACCATTGAGCCACACCAGCCAGGCTCAAAAATATTTTTAAAAAGTGTAATTCCATCCTCTGCTTTTTCCTTCTCTTGGGATAAAAATATTTATTACTCCCTGGATCAGCCCATGATACTGGTAGAGTTTTAATTGTTGGAGCAGTTAAATGGAACAAAATCTTCATGTGTTTCTTTCCATTTTTCCTAATTTTATCCTCTTGCTCAATGCCATATGGAGAAAATCTAATTCCCTCTCCTTTATATTTGGAAATATGCCTCAAAAATTTTATTTTCATTGGGCAGAAACAGAGGGTATCCACCAAATGCTTAGTCAGGTGTGTGTGGCTCTGAAAGTACCTCTTAGGATACACAATCCAAAGACTGACTTGCAATATTGAGGTATGGACAGATTTTTTTAAATATATTTTTTATTGATTTCAAAGAGTAAGAGAGAGGGAGAGATAGATAGAAAGATCCATGATGAGAGAGAATCATTGATTGGCTGCCTCCTGCATGCCCCCTACTCAGGATCGAGTCCACAACTTGGGCATATGCCCTTGACTGGAATCGAACCTGGGACCCTTTAATACACAGGCCAATGCTCTATCCACTGAGCCAAGCCAGCTAGGGCAGGAAACCTTTTATTACATTGCAATTTGTGTACAAGCTTGCTTTTCCACTCTCTCCCAGTCCCCACTAAACTAATATTTACAATCATCTAGGTACAACCTCACAATAGTGTTGTACAAAGATCTCTGGAATTTGGAGTCAAGTAGCCTCAATAATTTCAGCTGTGAACAAAATTCTATTATATCTTGTCTCAGCTAGCACCACTTATAATGTTTAATTGCTCAAAGATTACAGATCTCACCATCCTGCTTAATAAACTTCTCCTTCACAGCTGGATTTATTGAGGCTCCCTGACTCCAAATTCCAGAGATCTTTGCACAATACTACTGGAAGTTCAATTAGTGGTCATATAGTGGAAAGTTTTATTTTAAAATAGGTATCTTATCTTAAGGGGAAATGGAAAGCAGCCCAGAGCTCAGCCTAAAGTTCTCTAATTAAAGGGCAAATCATAGTTTTAAGTTCATTATCCTAAATTCGGGATATTAATCTTGGGGCAGGTATAGCCTGGGACACAGCAGTGCAGAATTATTATGGAGTACATTTGTATGCATCCCTTGAATAATGGTGCTTTAAAATAAGAAAATTCCATTATAAATGCTAGACACTATGTCAGTGCAGTTGTTGAGAATTCACCAAGTTCAATTTGGATAGCTGGCATGAAAATTGCTGTGTCCTAGGTATTTCTGAGTACATGTTATGTTAACAGCACACCGGGGTAATTCCCACTGTCATCATTATTTGCTCAGTTATTTTGGCTGCCTCTGGGTCGACATTTCATAATAGGAAGAAAAAAAAGAGGTCAGTGGATGCAGTTACCTGAAGTGGGTTTGTTCAAACACTAATAAATATCACCTGGCTGGGCAGCTCAGTTGGTTAGAGTGTTATCCGGATATGCCAAGGTTGTGGTTCAATTCCAGGTCAGAGTCCATACAAGAATCAACCAATGAATGCACAAATAAGTGGAAAAACAAATCCATCTCTCTCTCTCTCTCTCTCTCTCTCTCTCTCTCTCTCTCTCTCTCTCTTCCTCAAATCAATCAATAATTTAAAAAATTAAATATCAGTAGATATCTTGCTTAAAAATCAAGAGTTCAAGTACCCTCAAACATTTCCCTCTGCTATCTTTACTTCATTACTGCCTATTTTATTTCTTATGGGGGCCTTTTAATTTTACTTTGTAGCATACAATTACATGTGCTGTATTTACAGATTGTATTCTGTAGGGTCATTTGATGATATTAGAAGTTCTTAATGCTATTTAACTAACTGAACTCTTAAAATAAATAACCCACAGCCTAAATTACTAAACGGATTAAATCACATGCAGAAAGTGTTCTAAAAACGCTTTCCCTTGAAGCTCTGCTGGCTTGCAGGGATGGGTGATCCTCAGCCCACATTTCCTGTCTGCCCCAGATGTACTGTTTGATGCTTTGGCATAAAGATTTTACTCTGATGCAATCCCAGACTAAAGGGTTTCCAATTAGGAAGGAGTGATGCAATTTGATCAGATTGGGCTCCGACACTGCTTCTCTCTTTGGTCTCACTCATAATCCGTTTCAAGATATTGCCAAATTTAACCACTTGCTCTGCTGTTACTCCCTGGATCAGAATTCCCTCAGTAAAACTAGCTCCAAAGCCTAAGTTTTTAGCTAACTCTCTTGGTGAAACCAGTCCAACATTGTAACTCTAGTCTTTTTTCCTGTTCCAGGTTATGGGTCTGCCTGCTTGTTTCTCCTTGGAAATCTAAGCTACTCTCATCATCTCCATTATCGTAGTTGAGACCTTGCTGCCCCTTGAGTCTTCCAACCAAAATGCCAGCTGCTTGGACTTCCAAGAATTCCCTCCCTATTCTTTACTAAATTGCTTGCACTTCTCGATACTTTTGGAGCTGCAGCGGTGATCATTTTCTTGAATTACAAAGAGAATGCTTTATTTAAATGATAGTAACCCAGAAACCTATGGCTGAATGGACCTGCAGACCTGATTTGTTTACTACCATAGTGCATTAAAACTTGCACATTCTGGACTTCTTCTTATCTTAGAGGAGTAATTGGTACTGAAGTAGCCTTCTCTCCATCAAATCCAAAATAACTGGTAGTATAATCTACGCAAGGAAGGGCACACAAAAAGTGAGCCCCGCAATCACCGTGGCTAATAACCTCAGGGAACTTTGTGGACTGCAGCACAGAAGGGGGAAACCAAAAGTACATTAGTCATGCTGAGCTGAGGCGACACAAAGTATAGTTCAGGACTGTTGAACATGCAGGACTGGGTCCTGAAGGAAAGAAAACCGTGTAGAAACGGAGTTTCAGAAATCCACAAGCTTTCGGAAAAATACAGTTTTCCATATTAGGAGTGACGCCTTCACAAGGTCAAAGAAGAGCTACCAGGGAAGGGAAAATGATCAGGGAAGGTATAGCTACTAGAGAGCTGAGAACTGAACAATTCTAGGAGCACATGCAGGGGTGGGACACATTTGAGTTAAATCACTCAAGTATTAAGTAGAAATCTGTTAGGTTAATAGGTCCAATCCTGTCTCAGAGAAAAAGCTATTTTAGACCTTCTCTAGCAATGGTAAGCAAGATGCTTCAGAAAATAAGCAAATAGTTATATAAGTAAATTAACCAACTACTAGAACAAAACACAAATTCAGACACTCAATAATGTAATATGCATAATGTCCAACATACATTTAAAAAAAATCTAGGCAAAATAAAAAGCAAAAAAAGACCCATAATTAGAAAAAATAGCCAATATAAACAGAACCACAATTGATAAAGCTGATGGAACTAGCAGATAAATTCTTCAAGATTAGCATTGTAACAATAGAGGTGATGAGCACAAAGGGAGTTATTGCAGCCTCCCACCCCTCCTGAAAGGCTAGACCCCAGGGTCCCCCTGGCTTGCCTGCCTGCTGTGGCCAACAAGGAAGCAACCTTTGATGACACAGCAGAAGAACATGTCAATAAAATGTACAAAATATGGGAAAAGAACTCTGTTTGTTAAAGACCCATGCCTGGAGTGGCCCAGCCTAACTGCATAGTGGCTTCCAGATGTAACCAGACCAGAATGGAAAATTTTCAGCATTCAGCAACTTGTCTAGGGACACACAGGTTGGATAAATAAAACCACCTTGTGATAGCCAGTGTGCAGCTCCCTAACGATGATGCTCAGTTTGATGCTTCAATCTATAACAGTGAGAAAAGAGAACTTGGAGATTTTGGCTCTATAAGTGCAAAGGTTGAAATAGAAATCAAGATCAGCCATGAAGGAGAAATAAAAAGGCCCCCAGAAATCTTGCATCATTGCAACGAAGACTCCATTCAATGATGTTGTATTTGACTATATAAAACAGCCTTTTAAACCAGTTCCTTCTGGAAAGTGCAACCCAGACATGTGTCTCCGTGGACATCAGAAAGAAGGCTATGGCTTTCTTGAAATGCAAATTTCAGTGGGCATTCACTTAGTACTTCAGATGACCACAGTACCTGCCTGTGGGACATCAATGCTGTACCAAAGGAAGGAAAAGTCGTGGACGTGAAGACCACCTTTACAGGTTATGCAGCAGATGTTTCCTGGCATCTGCTCCATGAGTCTCTGTTTGGGTCAGTTGCTGATGATCAGAAACTTATGATCTGGGATATTCATCCAAACAATACTTTCAAATTAAGCCACTTAGTTGATGCTCACACTGCTGAAGTGAACTGCCTGTCTTTCAGTCCTTATAGTGAATTCATTCTTTTTTAAATATATTTTATTGACTTTTTTACAGAGAGAAAGGGAGAGGGATAGAGAGTTAGAAACATCAATGAGAGAGAAACATCGATCAGCTGCCTCCTGCTCACCCCCTACTGGGGATGTGCTCGCAACCAAGGTACATGCCCTTGACTGGAACCGAACCTGGGACCCTTCAGTCCGCAGGCTGATGCTCTAAGCACTGAGCCAAACCGGTTAGGGCTAGTGAGTTCATTTTTGCCACCAAGATCAACTGATAAGACTGTTGCCTTATGGGATCTGATAAATCTGAAATTTAAGTTGTATTTTTTTAAACCACATAAGGATGAACTATTCCAGGTTCAGTGGTCACCTCACAAGGAGACTATTTTGGCTTCCGGAGATACTGATCACTGACTGAATGTCTGGGATTTAAATAAGATTGGAGAGGAACAATCTCCAGAAGATGCAGAAGAGGGGCCACTGGAGTTGTTTACATGGTGGTCACACTGCTGAGACATCTGATTTCTCCTGGAATGCCAATGACCTTTGGGTGATTGGTCTGTCAGAGGCCACTATCATGCAAGTAGCAGAGAACACTTATAATGATGAGGACCCTCAAGGACGCATGGATCTAGGACAGTGGTCTTAGATATGTCTGCCTTTCTTATGGTTTTAGACTCCCCTTTTTTTTTTCACTCGATCCTGAGATTGATTTAACATTGGTTTTGAGACACAGGCTTTGGTCAGCTATCCCTCTGTAATAGGTACCATCAATAATGCTATTAGCCAAACTAAGGGTGTTTTCTAAATATTAACTTGGCAAAGCCACAGACTTATATTTAAATTTTCCTGAGGAATTTCCTAGTAACAAAGATCTAAAATAGCCACCAAAAAGGGAATATTGTGTGGTTATTTTTTTTCTTATCCTATAACCCCAAGTTTTTCAGACTTATTTAATTAAGCCTAGAAGTGAGAGAGGAATAAAGAGAAGTGAGGTAGGTGTCTGAGCCATGAAATATAAGTACTACAAGATGTTGTTTTTATTCAGAAATTAGGGGAGATTGAAGTCATATAAATTCTGACTCTAAAATCTTCACACTTGTATTTTCAGGATGCACTTGTTCCTATGTAGATCACTCTCCTCTCAGTTTTGTGAGTTAAATCAAAACACTTGTTTCTTCTTCCCTACACATTTTGGTTGTTAGTGTACTTCATGAGCTACTTTATTATTATTTTTTGAATTTTTCTTTATTGATTTTTTTTTACAGAGAGGAAGGGAGGAGGATAGAGAGTTAGAAACATCAATGAGAGAGAAACATTGATCAGCTGCCTCCTGCACGCCCCACACTGGGAATGTGCCCTCAACCAAAGTTCATGCCCTTGACTGGAATTGAACCTGGAATCCTTCACTCCGCACACCAACGCTCTGTCCACCGAGCCAGACCAGTTAGGGCTTCTTGAGCTATTTTAATGTTATTTGTTTCCTTTCTATAAAATTAAAAAAAAAACAGCCTTGGGACCACCAAGTTGTAAAGATATATGTTCTCACTTGACAGGTACACTGTGCAATTGTTTGTGTGTTTGTTTTGTTTTGTTTTTCAGCAGTTAGTTTCTTGACCATTAGTTTGATACCATACCTGTGTTGGGTGACCTGTTTCACTAGCAGCCTATGACTAATTCTCTATGACTAATTGTATAAGTAATTATAATGGAATAAATCAGTTTTCTACATAAAAAAATAAATACAAAATGAGTATTATAAATATGCTTGTTGATTTTTGTATACTTACCCAAGGATATGTTTATTGATTTTAGAGAGAGAAGGGAGATAGATAGATAGATAGAGAAACATCAATGTGAGAGAGAAACATCAATGTGAGAGAGAAACATTGATCAGTGGCCTCCTGTATGCACACTGACCAGGAATCAAACCCACAACTTAGGTATGTGCCCTGACTAGGAATCCAACAACATTTTGATGTCCAGGATGACACGCCAACAAACTGAGCCACTGGAACAGGTTGTTATTTTTCAAAAGACCATGAACATTATAAGAGCCATTAGGAAATATCAAAATAGATGTTTTGATAAAGAAATAAAAATTCAAAAACTAAAAAAAATGATATTTTCAAATTAAAAATGCTGCAGATTAGATATTAGACATAAATATCTAGTAAACACCAGGAATTATCCTAAATGAAATACAGAGGGGAAAAAGGATGAAGTAAAAAATAATGAGAACCTCAGTGATTAGTGGGACAACATCAAATGTGAGTGCTCTATCCTAAGTTTAATTGCAGTACTAGAAAGAAAGGAAAGAATGAATGAATGAAAGGATGAGCAAATCACTTCCCCTTTGTGACAACATGGATGGACATGGGGAACATTATGCCAAGTGAAATAAGCCAATCAGAGAAAGACAAGTAACATATGCTTTCACTTATATGTAAAATTTAATGAACAAACTAAACAAGTAGGCTAACATCTTTGGTGTGTGTGTGTGTGTGAGTGTTTGTGTGGAGTTGGGGGGGGTGATATTCCAGAGGTGGAGGGATTGAGCAAAAAGGGGAAAAAGGGGAGAGAAAGAACTCATGAACATAGTGTTTGTGGGAGGAGGAGGGTGGGTGGAGGTGGAAGAGAGTATGGGGGGGGGGGGGGGGGGTAAGTGGTGATGGGATGGGAAATAAATTAAAATAAAGGAAAAAAATAACAGCTAACTTTTTTTCAAATTAAGTTTTAAAATGTACTCACCAAACCAAGAAATTTAATGAACTCTAAATAAGATATATACAAATAAAAATACCTTAGGGATATATTAATGTAATTTTGAAAATCAATGAAGAATAGAAAATCTATTCTGTTGGATGCAGATATCACTTCACATTCCTGTGGCCATTCATACTAAACCATCTAGCACATACTTCTGTGAAAAGGGAGCTATTCAACTAGCTCTGGTGGATAGACTTCTGAGTAACTCCTAGATTCAATATTATTTTAAATGATTGCATTGATCTTATCCACCTGACAATACATTATTAATTTATGTCAACCTCCATAATTATTTCTCAAAACACATGCCTCTGAAGACAAGTCCCACAAAATGTTCCATGCTTAGGGAATCTGGAGTCAAATATACTTGAAAATACATATTTCCTATTATTTCCACCACCCTGCAGATAATCATACCAAATGGTAATATACTAAAGATGCTAAGGAGCCCTGAACTAAAGTAATTTGATCAATTTTGTTTAACCCAGACTTTAATGATACTGACTTGACTACATAAGCCTTTGTCAAATAACACCTATGAAAATCTCTGGAAATAATAAGAGCTAACATTTATTATGAATTTAACGTATGTGTATATATGCCAGTAACTGTGCTCAGGACTTAAAAGCAACCTTATGAAGTAGTAGTATTGTTTTGCCTATTCTAAATATAAAGAAAAAGAAGCTCATACAGGTGAAGTGTCTTCCAAAGTCACAGAGTTGGGATGCATAGAAACCACTATCTGAACATAGGTCATTTGAGCTAGAGTCTTACGAGTGTTCTTAGGAAGAAACTTTGGGAAACACTGTCTTGAACATATGGTTGAGTATTTTCTCTTTACATTGGCTTCTGAGTAACAGAGGCAATTAATTAACCAGAACTGACCTACTGAAACTCCTTAAGAGGCATATACACTTTCAACCTTCGCTCTTTAATTTCAAAATTGTAATAAAAATGTTATAGTGAAACTTTTTTTTCCCACCAGCTTTAAAAACGTTTTTAAATGTAACAATTTTGAATTAACTTTTTTTAAAACTTCTGATATAAATATTATGGGCACTAGCAAGGGGATCCGAAATAATTCTGAATGACTTGGCTGCAAGTGTGATAAATCATTATTATCTGCCTCCAGATTATTGTAAAAAATTCTTGAAGGTATTAATTGTCTGTTATTATGAAAGAATCAAAAATATTTTAGACATGTTCTGTTTCAGGAGCAACAGCTCACACAAGAAAGCCTCATAATTTTCATTTATTGTAGAAAATATAGTAATATCAACATAGAAATCATTTTACATTATTTTAAGTCATAGTTTAATTATTTTGTGTTAGCAATTGTGGCTTATGGTATATTATAAACTCACTTGAATACTGATACACAGAGTTTAAAGTGATCATTTTAAAATTATATTTTCTATAATAAATACTTTACATTTCACTTTACTTGCATACAATTCCTAGGAGATGGTTGCTACTTACGTTTCACTATTATAGCTAATGCTAAGAATATTGACTGGGGCCATAATTGTTTGTGTTACTTATTAATGAAAAATTCCGAAAATACTAAGTCATAGAATATGATCATTTTTATGACTCTTGGACTCTGCCAGCAATGATTTTAAAAGAGTTTTAACAATTCACTAACAACATGTGACTCTTTTATTATATCTTTGGTAGCCTTGAATATTTTCTTTATTTTTCATTTTCATGACTATATAGATAGGTAATTATACCTCATTATCATAAGCATGGATTTCTTTTAGCCACATTCATGCATTAATTACTAAAATTATTTTGAATATATTTGCATAGATGGAAATTTCCCTCAAGATTTTTCATTCAACTTTGATTCATGATGATATGGTAGATGTTGTGGTAAGTGTTGTGGTAAGTTACTCAATTTCTCCTCTTTTCCTTAGTCACCAAAACATTATGTCAGAGTTCCCAGATTCCTCTGCTGAGGGCATACATCCATTACCTTTCTGTTTCACCGTGGCTGGCTGCTCAACCTCCCCTTTGCTATTTCTAGCATGACAAACATAGTTGCGTTTGAGATCTTCAGCACTAACTTTCTTGATGCTCAGAATCATAGTTCTTGTTTCATCTTCCAGATCATTCACTCTCACACTGGAAGGAGGTGAAAGAAAATTAGAGCATTAGTGAGACTTAAGGGCCTTGTGCTGTGTGTAAATCAGTTAAGCAGACAACAGAGAGCCACCAGGTGAGGGCAGATAGAATGGCCATAAACTGCATTGCCTTGGAATCCAATGGTTGCAAAAGCTTCTGGATTACAGTACTATTCCTTACTATCTATACTAGACACAATCCCAATACCTATATCAAATCCCAGTGTTGGCATCACATTATAGATGTAGCTCTATCTCTCTTCAAAGCAAAATGTCTCCTTTCCTCAAACTTCCAAGGCAGAATGCTATCTATATTGGTTTAGAGAGAAGCTTCTGATCTAGACCCATTTGGGTTTTGATCCAGAATTTGCCACTTATTAGTTGAATCCTTTTGTCAGAGTAACTAATTTCTCCATGTTTTGAGATGATCATTTGTAAAAGAGGAAAGTGGCAATGCTTACACAGTGCATTAGATACATTAAATTAAGAATTCTGAGGGTTGAGTACAGTAATGTGCAAGTATTAGAACAATCTAATCAATAAGAGTATGTAACATGCAAATTGACCCTCACTCCATCACACTTAAGCCATGCCCACCAGCCAAGCCACGCCCACCAGCCAAGCCATGCCCACCAGCCAATCAGAGCAGTTGTATGCAAATTAACCCAGCCAAGAAGGAGGCCAGCAGCCACAGAGCTAGAGCAAACAGGAGGCTTCTGTTGCACCAGTGAGGGAGGAAACTGCCTGCCTAGGTCAGCTGGCCTCTGCTCAAGGCAACAATGTTTCAATTATAGAAGCCACAGAGCTGAAGCAAACAGGAGCCTTCGTTGCCTGCCTAGGTCTCTGCTTAAGACAACAAAGTTTCAATTATAGAAGATAAATAAACTCCAGAAACTTGTTTCCATCCAGCCTTGCTGGGACATTGGGTCAATGGAAGCTGTGGGCAGCCTGAAAACTGCCCTCAGCCCCTCACCCAGGGTGGCCAGGCACCCCAGTAGGGACCTGAACCCTGAAGGGACTGTGGGAAGCCTGAAAACAGCCATCAGCCCCTCACGCAGGCTGGCCAGGCATGCCAGCAGGTGAACATCCCCCAAGGGGTCTCAAGCTGTGCGAGGGCACAGGCCAGGCTGAGGGACCCCCCTGAGTGCACAAATTTTTGTGCACCGGGCCCATAGTACTTAATAAATATTTATATTATTCATATAGGTTATTATGATCTCTCAATAATAACTTATGCCTTTCATGGATCCCCAAAGCTTTGATTTTTTTATCCAAGCAGACTATTTCAGTCAAAATGCCAAAATCTTCTGGTTAAAGCATCTATACTAATAAAAGAGTAATATGCTAATTAGACCAGATAGACTGGACGTCTACCGGACATCATTCCAGACATCTTCCCTTTACTCCAGTAGAATCTACTCAGGTACCTGATGCAAAGAAAGCATTTTATAATATCTGCACAGAGTCTAAGTTTACTACTAGGAAAAAAAATCTTTTGAATTCTAGAAGTTTTAGTAGCCTAAGATCTAGTTAAACATTGGTGGTAAGTCCTATAGTCTTAGAACTACTTTGTCTGTAGTTGGTTTGCTACTAATTTTTGTTCAGTGTTGCAGTGAACCAATTGCTCTCTTGTGGTTGTATGTTTCATTATGGGGGGATCCTTTGTCTTCAAAGACCCATACTTTCCTCCTTGCCAACCCAACTCCCTTTTTAAAAAGTCATTTTATTTTGAAACAAAGTGACCCACCATGTTATATTAAGAGTGAAGTATATATTGCCACCCCATCTACTTTAAAAATAAAATCTAGAGATCATGAATGTATTGAATCAATATGAAAAAAATCACTATCAATGATAAATGTGACATATGTGTTATGTGAATTAAGAAAGAGAACAAGAAAGAGAGAAATACATGCTTACTGTAAGACTAGAAAAGAACACAATGGCACTAACTTGTTTGGCTCAGTGGATAGAGTGCCGGCCTGCAGACTGAAAGGTCCCAGGTTTGATTCCGATCAAGGGCATGTACCTGGGTTGCAGGCACATCCTCAGTAGGAGGTGTGCAGGAGGCAGCTGATTAATGTTTCTCTCTCATTGATGTTTCTCTCTATCCCTCTCCCTTCCTCTCTGCAAAAAATCAATAAAATATATATTTAAAAAAAAAGAACACAATGATCTCAAGCACAAATGCTTATAGGCCCAAACTCCAAACTTGAGAAAGAGAACAGGGCCACAATGACAGGATTCTTTCTATATATAATCTTATATTGTGACCTTTTTACTCATATAGGATATGCATTCCAACTACTTTCAAGTAGGTATCATACATGTGTGATCATCAGATGGCACCTGAGCTTCCAATTACAAGCCAGGAATCCTGCCTTGGGATACAGCCAAAATCTTGTTTATTTTTGTTAGTGAGAGGCAAAAATTAATATTTTTTTTTCCTTGATTAGTACACAGCACAGTGCATTAGATTGAGGGACAGCGTTAGTCACCCCCTTGCCTCCACCAGTGATACCTTTCATCAACAGTTAGGTCAATAGTGGTGTCCTCTGTCTTTTTCCCATCAATGGTCCACCAAACCTCATTGCGAGAGTCCTTCAGGTAAGTGAAAATTACTTTACAGGGAATGAGCAGCTCCTCTCCTAAAACAAACAAACAAACAAGTTAACCCTTTAGTTTGTAACCTTCGCATGGCTATATTGGTTCTACTCTGTGACTAATCAGAAGCTACAAATGTTACATGTATCTATAACCCTACTTCTCACTAATTCTCTAGTGGGCTACCATAAGGTGATGTACCATACTTCACTGAAAAACAAACAAACCAAGAAAAGAAGCAAAGCAGCTTTTATAAAATGATGAGAATGGTCATCTTTTAATACAATCTACGTATGTTTTAAAATATATTTGGTCAAAAGGCTCCAACAACATTCTGTTTAGCTTTAACCCTCTATGGACTACTCTTCTTTGTTAAATTACTCAGAAGCAAAGGATGACTAAGCAAAGGTTCTCCAGGTCTTAGGTCCTTGGCCCAGAGGCGATGGGATGGTGCAAAGGCTGAGAGGACTCTCTGGGATAGGCCTCACCAGGATATGCTTCAGTTATCTGGGTGCAGTCAATAAGTCTGAAGACAATTTACATGTAGAAATTCCACATTATCCTTCTGAGATGGAATATGAGGTTGGGGGATTTCTAGGCAGAAATGGTAGTAGAAGGAAGAAGAAGAAGAAGAAGAAAAAGAAGAAGAAGAAGAAGAAGAAGAAGAAGAAGAAGAAGAAGAAGAAGAAGAAGAAGAAGAAGAAGCACACTCACTGAAAGTTTTTTTATAATTTACTATGCTAAGTAGTCTTATTAATGTTACCATTTAATTTTAACAAACTACTAGGAGGCATTTGTTTATTTTTAATTAATTTTCGAGAGGGCAGCATACACTATGCTTAGCTATCAACCAGGTCCCCTCAGGGTTGATAATCCTCAGAACTCCAGGCCTCCACCCCACTTCCTGAGCAGATGGGCCTTAGTGTTGGAATTGGCCTGGAGAAATGGACAGGGGATCTTCTTGAATTCTCTCAGGCCTTCCCTCCCCCCCCCCCCCCCCGCCCCGCCTTGGCACCCAGGGGATCTCCTGGAGGTAGGCAGCCATCAGGTGAGTCGATGGCAGCCTGAGACGGAGCCCTTTGCTCTCTCGGGTCTTTAGGGATACCCAGGTAGATTTAGCCACTGTGGGTGGGGTTGGGTCCCAGACTGCAGGAGGACCCTAGCAGGTGGCAAACTTGCACTGGAAGCAGTTGTACAGGAGCGGTTCCTGCTCACTGATGGAGGGCTCCAGGCGGGCAGCGGCCTGCAGCAGGTCCTCCATGGTGAGCAGCAGTGCTGAGCTCCTAGGCTCCAGCCCCTTAAGGAGGCAGTTTTCAAATTCATGCTTTACAGAGGTGAAAACTGAAGCTTAAACATGTGAAATGCCATGTCTCGATCGAATTGTTAATAAGTAGCAGACTAGAATTTGACCTAGAATGACCTTCTTTCCTAGACGCCCAGGACAGTTCTGCTGTATGTTTGCTTTCCTAGTTATTAATATCAACTGCTTTCACTATCAAAAGGTGTCCAGATTGAAATGATAAAGTATATTGTCATCCTGATTTGAACCCAGATTTGTCTCCCTTAGTGCTCACACTCCATCCTCTCTTCCAATGTGTGGTTCTTATGGTTTCCTCTCCAGTTATCTATATCAATATAGTAGAGAAGATAAAGTGACACTGGATCCAGGCATGCTTTTGCAACCACAATGTGGTAAGTATATGGAATATATCTAGATGATTAGTAAGTGTTTACCCTGATTGCAGGACGAATGTTTATATTACTACATAAAGCCAGTACTAAATCCCGAAAATTTGGTCCATTTGGGGTTGTGTTCTTTGTGTTTTTACAAGGCACACCACTATTTGAAACCTTATCTTAATATGGGGGGTAGTGTTGTTCTCTACCTATGTTGGTCACTGCCTCTACTAACTTTAGTAGATTTTAAACAAATGTTCTTTCAGAGCTCTCACTGGGTTTGTTTTGAATTTTTGTAAAAGATACAATTCAGAAAACGTTAAAAATTTTCTGCAGTTTCCAGCTTACCTGTGGGAGACTCTGAGTCAGAAGAATAATAAATAAATCAAATCTTATTTGATCAGTTACAAGTGATTTTTCCCTGGAATGAAAAAAATCTGAAAACTAAAAAGAGACCCAGAGGACCATAGCAAATATTTCGTAGTGTTCTGAATCAGGGCATATTGGTTGTATCAGATGTTACTTATTACATTCACAGTCCTGACTCCGAGCTTTAACCTTGCCCCTTTGTAGCGGAACAGAAGCTTGAAGGAAGCCTTGTGCTAATGCTGCAGGCATGGCAAACCAAAACCCTATGGAAGCTCCAGTTTGCATCAAAGAGAAATCCCTCCTCAGGGGAGAAAACCTGCCTGCGGAGGAAGACAGCAGCAGCTGCTGAGAGAGAAGCAGATAATCCCTGAGCTCCCCATGAGATCCACCAGGTAGCTAATACCCAGAGCCACCATGGTTTCCAACAACATCAATTTCAGTGCTTATTAGTTTTGTTTTGTTTTGTTTTTACAATAGCCCTCTCTTCTCTTGTGTTAACTTCTATGGCATTTTATTCCTTATAAATAAGACTAGAGGCCCAGTGCACAAAATTTGTGCACTCGGGAGAGAGTCCTTCAGTCCAGCCTGTGCCCTCTCACAGTCTGGGACGCCTCAGGGGATGTCCACCTGCTGGCATGCCTGGCCAGCCTGGGTGAGGGGCTGATGGCTGTTTGCAGGCTGGCCAAGCCCCCCAGTGGGAACCCTCACCCCATGGGGGTGTGCCAGTCTGGGTGAGGGGCTGAGGGCCATTTTCAGGCTGCTCACAGCCCCTTCAGGGTTTGGGTCCCTACTGGGGTGCCTGGCTGGAAGCAGGTATCTGGGATTTATTTAACTTCTATAATTGAAATTTTGTTGCCTTGCCCCCCCTCGAAGCCTGAGTTGCCCCTGGCAACCCAAGGTCCCAGCCTGACAGGAAATCTGGGGTTTGTTTATCTTCTATAATTGAAACTTTGTAGCATTGAGTAGAGCTCAGGGCCCACAGGGCCCTGGCTTCCTCCATTGCCCGAGGCAACTCCAGCTCTATGGCTGCCACCATCTTAGTTGAGTTAATTTGCATATTTTCTCCTGATTGGGTGGTTGGCGTGGCTTGTGGGCATGGCTTGTGGGTATAACGGAGTGAGGGTTCATTTGCATATTACTCTTTTATTAGATTAGATAATCTAACTGAAATTCAAAGCCCACAGCTGTAATTACCTGGTTCTTTCTCGTAGACCACAAGATCATTGGGTGAGTGGATCTGGGGGGGCAATGCAGAGTTTGGAGAGCCTGTAAGAGAGCAAAGAACAATGGGAGATGATGTTAAGTCATGAAGTCTTTATCCCTGTTAACCCATTTCAAAAGTAGTATCTTCTGTGAAGCCTTGCCCAACCTTCTGGTATGGTTTGTCCTTTTTTATTTATTTATTTTTTAAATTTATATATTTTATTGGTTTTTTTACAGAGAGAAAGGGAGAGGGATAGAGAGTTGGAAACATCAATGAGAGAGAAACATCGATCAGCTGCCTCCTGCACACCCCCTACTGGGGATGTGCCTGCAACCAAGGTACATGCCCTTGACCGGAATTGAACCTGGGACCCTTGAGTCCACAGGCCAATACTCTATCCACTGAGCCAAACCGTTTAGGGCTGTCCATCCTTCTTGAGAAGAATTGCAGTCAATAAGTCTGAAGACAATTTACACATAGAAATTCTACATTATCCTTCTGAGATGGAATATATTCACTGCAGAGTGGATTATAACATTTTAGTCATATAAAACAAGCTAAGAAACAAACATAATATGTTGATTATCCTCCATATTTCAGAATAGAATGCTTAACCAGTGTTTTCACTTTCCAAAGCTTACATGAGATATAGTCTTGTCAGACATCATCATAATTAATTGCTCTCCTGTTTTTGCTCAATGGTTTCTTTTCTACATATTTCTCTTCAACATTCCCAGAGTGTCTAGTATAAGACCTAATTAAATAAGTATTAAATGAATGAATGAGTAAATGGAAAATCCAAAATCACAATGATGACTCTAGCACCTAAAGGTACCTGATGTCCAGTTCTCAGTTAAAGGTTCATTCATAGGATCAATGCTCTTTGTAACACTCAGTATTCCTAAATTGAATGAAAAATATCCTGAAGAAGATTTATATTATATTATTTAAGAGTAGAGGCTTCAAGATTTAATGACCAATAAGTGTTCTAATCCCAACTTGGTCATTTACTAACCACATGACTGTTTTTTAATAAATCTTTAAAAAGCTAATTTTCCTCATCTCTAAAATGAGAGTAATTAAACTCATTTTACAAGTTCATTATAAGAATTAAGTTAAATTATCTTAATTTGGGGGGTATTGTTGTGATGCATATTAATTAAGTGATGCATATTAAAGCATCCACTGCATTTAAATATATACATTAGGAACAACTGCCAACATGAATATAAGGTTAGATTATTCATTTGATTTTTAAAGTCCATTTCTGATTGGCTCTAAATTTAGTCTGATTTTTTTTCTGAATTAGTTCCCAACTCAGCACTATTCAGAAAGTAAGCAGAGAAAGAAAGTGGTTACAAAAGTGTTTTATTTGAATTTTATTTGTACTATGTTAAATCTGTTTCAAAGAAATACATAAGCTGAATCTGGTGTCAGACTGGTAGAAAAAGTCTAAACAAAAAGTCAAAAGCCTGGGGTTTAGAATCACTTCTTCTATCAATGAATTGAATGTCTCTAACTAAGCAGGTTGCTTTCTGTTGCTGGGCCTCAATGTTTCCATCTATTAAAAGATAGGATTGTCACCACCACCACCCCCCAAAAATGTGCAAATACCTTATACCAATGATTTACAGACATTTTAAAAAGATAATAAATTGCCCTTTTCTTTAAAAAAAAATGGGGTTTTATAAAAACTCACTCTGATGTTCTCTAATTTTCATACAGTGGGCACAGTGGTATTTAGGGTTCTGCTCTAAATGCCACATGTCCTGATACTGGTTCTCTTGGTTGTGGGTTTCACAGGAGTCTGTAGACATTGTCCTTTCACTTCCCCAGTTCCTCATCCCCTCTTCTTTCAGTTCAAACCAGTAGTTTAACACTGCATGCAATACCTTGAGCATTAACTACAACAGCAGTACATGTAAATTCATAGTTTATTTCATTCTATTAAAACAGATTGTGGACAATAATATTAATTACTATTCATTACTATTCAGTCTCCACTGTTGGCCTGTATATTATGTCTAATATTCTCAGCTATCCTGAATGTTAAGTAATCTAAGTCCCAGAGTACAGATGAAGAGACTGAGACTTGGACAAAAATCATATTGCTCTTAAATGGCGGTAGCATAGTGTGGACACAGATCTGTTTGGTATTCCTTTCACTGCCTTTATTACACTTACTCACATCGTCACTCAATAGTTACCAAATGCCCACTATGTATGAGGAAATGCTAGAGGCTCTGGGGAGAGTGCAATAAACAAGCAAAAAAAAGAAAAAAAGAAAAAAAAAAAGCTTCTTTTTTCTCACCAGTTTTATACACACTTGTTTTTAACAAACTATTAACAGAAAAAAAAACAAAATTACTTCACTTTTATCCTGCACACTTAATACAAATCATGCTTACCTACCACCTTTACAGCCAGAGTCCTGGTGAGATTGAATGCACGCCCATTTTCTGGATATGTAACAACGCATGTGTAATTTCCATTATTTGAAAACAAGGCTAAGAGAAAACTCAAGTTCATGCCTTCAGGTACCACATTATTAAAGCCCTCTACTTTTTGACAGCCCTATAAGAAAAGAAAATGTTTTCTATTTAGATACCTGCAGAGAAAACATACAAGCATATGCACATAGGTAATTTTGCACAAAAAAATACAAATACCTTTGCTGACTGCACCTTTTACTAAGCTATGCTGCTCAACAATTGGACAATGTTTCTGCAAAGATTAAATGCATTAAGTTCCATTATCTTTTTTGCAAAAGAAAATTAAAGTTCTGAACTGAGATATAAATTCAAGAGCACCAGCTTCCTGTCTCAGCATCCAATATTTGGATTCTGGGAATCTCATACTAACAGTGCAGCAAGGTTAAAGTATTGAAAAATAACTAAGGTAACTTAACTGCTTGCTCTACTATTTAAAAGAACACACAATTATTTTTCATTTTTCTACATTTCTTCACTGTTTATATTAACTGAGGAATCCAGTCACTCTGCTTGAAAACTAGGCTTAATTTAGATGTCTGATTTTTGCATTCATGATCACTCTGTTGTAAAACTATATATATTGGTCATGTACAAAATTTTTGGTATTTTTCTTCTATTTTTCCTATGTGCTGAAATTGGATATCACAGACTCCAGATCTAAAAACAAAATGTATTTTTATAAGTGTTACCAATAATTCAGCCCAACCTGCATAGCTCAGTGGTTGAGTGTTGACCTATGAAGTGGGAGATCAAGTTTTGATTCCTTATCAGGGTACATGCCGGGATTGTGGGCTCCCTCCCCAATGTGGGAGATGCAGCCAATCAATGATTCTCTCTCATTATTGACTGTTTCTCTCCCTCTCTCTTTCTCTCTGAAATCGATAAAAATATATATTAAAAAATAATTCATCTATGACAAAAAGGATTAAATATCTCTAAGTTTCCTTAGATCTTTAAAGTATGTTACTGGTTCATACTCTCAACTTCCTATATTCACATACTTAACTTTAATTCTCGTATACTTAAGGTTTTCTTGCTTCAATTCCTGGAGCATGTGTTTTAAAATATGATGGTTACACAAAGTGGTACATTTTGTAATTCTTTGTAACAGGAAATACATCTTTTTTTTTTCCAGTTTTCTTTTCCAATTATTTATTTATTTATTTATTTATTTATTTTTATTACATAAAGTTTTACAAATATTAGTACATATATCTCTTTTTCCCCTGCCCTTCTGAAATACGTCTTTTAAGAACAGCACAGCCCTAAATGGTTTGGCTCAGTGGATAGAGCGTTGGCCTGCGGACTGAAAGGTCCCAGGTTCAATCCCTTCCAGTCAAGGGCATGTACCTTGGTTGCAAGCACATCCCCAGTAGGGGGTGTGCAGGAGGCAGCTGATCGATGTTTCTCTCTCATCAATGTTTTTAACTCCCTATCCCTCTCCCTGCCTCTCTGTAAAAAATCAATAAAATATATAAAAAAAGACTAGCACAAAAAAAAAAATGATTCATGTGGGTTATCATCACAAGGAAGCTGATATATGCTCAGTTAAGTGATTTTCTAAATACAATTTGTCCTGTTTTGATAAAAAGTGCTTCTAGTCACTTGTCACATAAGCCAAAGGTTTCAATACTCTTAGGTTATCATAAAATTAAGGCCACAAAGGCCTGTATTCATAATGAATTTGTGTCAGATTTGGTTTAAATCAAGTTTAGACTATCTATAGAATTCTATTTGTTTTATGATACCTTCAATTTAAACAGTTCAAAGCTATTTTCTCTCATGTGTTAGCTTTTCTTAAATCCTTGTTAAGTAGACAAATCAGACTAAATATATTATAGTTTTACAAGTGGAAAAAATGAGATAGAAAAATAAAGAAATATTCCAGATAACACAGTGTAGAGCTAAAACTCAGTTTTCTAGATAGCTCAGTAAAGGTCTTTAACTAGCTTCTTACTTTTTATTGTTATCATTATTACTAGAGGCCAGTGCATGAAAATTCTGCACTCAGGGGGTCCCTCAAACCAGCCTGCACCCTCTCACAGTCTTGGAGCCCTCAGGGTATGTCCATCTGCTGGCTTAGGCCTACTTCCTGGGGGATTGGGCTTAAGCTGGCAGTCAGACATCCCTCTGGCAACGCAGGAGTCCTCGGGGGATGTATGACTAAAGGTGAGGAGCAGGCCTAAGCCATTAGTCAGACATCCTTAGTGCTGCTATTGAGATGGGAGAGGCTCCTGCTCCAGCCACTGCGCTGGCCAGCCATGAACCAGCTTCTGGCTGAGCAGCACTCCTCCTGTGGAAGCGCACTGACCACCACGGAGCAGCTCCTAAGTTGAGAGTCTGCCCTCTGGTGGTCAGTGCACATCATAGCAACCAGTTGTTCCTGGACATTCAGCCTTTCTGGTCAATTTGCATATTATCCTTTTATTATATAGGATTATTATTTTTTTATTTTTATATATTTTCATTGATTTCAGAGAGGAAGGGAGATAGAGAGAGAGAGAGAGAGAGAGAGAGAGAGAGAGAGAGAGAGAGAAATATCAATGAGAGAGTCATTGATCAGCTGCCTCCTGCCCAACCTCTACTGGGGATTGAGCCTGCAACCCAGGAATGTGCCCTTCACCAGAATTGAACCTGGGACCCTTGAGTCCACAGGCCAATGCTCTATCCATTGAGCTTTACCTAGCTTCATAACTAAGAATAAACACCTCTGCTCAGCATACAGTTGAGGCTGGAAAAATTATACTGAGACATATACTTACACATACCACATCATTTCATCTGGGGTGACCTTTGTTAATTGGATCATATAGCTTTCAAGTGTACATTTCCATGATACATGATCTGTATACTGCATTGTATGTTCATCACCCATAGTCAAGTCATCTTTCATCACCAAATACTTGGCCCTCATAACTAGTTTTAACCAAAAGAAATTAAAATCTATTTCAAAGCTATCAGACCTATATAGCATGCAAGAAAAGGAAATGAAGGAAATATTTTACATTCTGAGCTATGTGGTGGGGGTAGCTTCAGGCATTGCTGAGTGACTAACTTTGGCCTGTAGTGTGTGATGAGCTTTCTCTGTTTCTTATAAGCAGATACATCTCTAGACCCTTCAGCACATAGACCTGAGACACATGAAATATTTTAAACATAATAAACTATTCCTGAAAATTAAGCCTGGAAATTTTGTTATAATTTCAAAATCATTTATTTGGAATCCAAAAAAACTTGGAACAAAGATCTAGATATGGAAAGAATTTTGAAAAAAGTATTTCCAAATGCAATAAATCAGTTAACAGGATTTCCACTATGAAGCAAACACTTGTCTGACTAGAAGACAAATTATCCATTTAGTTGATCTATCAGTTCCTCATGCTGAATTCAAAAGACAGAAGTTCAGCAGGAGAGCAACCTTTCAATGGCATAACAGTAGCCATGGCAACCTATCATGACATATAGGTAAAGAGCAAGAGGAAATACATCATGTGGTGAGGTGTGGGGTGTGATTGGGGGGATGTATTGACACCAAAGATGAATATGTCCATCCCATGCACCACTCAAGAATTGTGTGAGGGCACGGAAAATGGAAAGGACACAACTCCTCATCTATAGGCATGTACAGTCTCGTGGTGAATTGCAACGAATACTATGAAAGGCATATCAGGGTCAGGGAAGATCAAATGGGGGAAGATCAAACAGAAAACATTCAAAACATTCATAAAAACTTCATAGAGAAGAAAGGTTTGAGCTCTATCTTAAAGGATCAGTAGAATATTGACAGCTATTAACTAGGAAGGGAGACGTGGGGAAGCAGCACTCGTGGCACAGGAAAAAGTTGTAACTTCCCTGAACTCTAATAGCATTTTGCTTTTTGTGTCAGAACTTAACTAACTTTATATTCTTTTTTATGCTGTAGATTTTTTTTAATTGCAGTTTACATTCAATATCATTTGTATTAATTTCAGGTGCATAGTCTAATGGTAAGACAATCAAATACTTTACAAAGTGCTTCCCCACCCCCAATATTTTCAGCACTCCCCTGGTACCATACATAGTTATTACAATATTATGAACTACTAGGGGCCCGGTGCACAAAATTTGTGCACGGGGGCGGGGGGGGGGTACAGGGGGGGCGGTCCCTCAGCCCGACCTGCACCCTCTCCTATATGGAGTTCTTGGGGACTCTCACAATCCAGGACCTCTGGTTCTTAACTGCTAACCTGCCCGCCTGCCCTAACCACTCTGCCTGCCTGCCTGCCTGATCCCACTACCTGCCCTCCCCTGCCAACCTGGACACCCCTATTAACTTTCTTTTTTAATCTTATCCCTTTCACGCACAATTGTTTGACTTCCTTATTGGCTTCTTCCTCTCACACAATTTTTCTCCTTTATGTAACACTTTCCCTACTGACTCATCATTTATAAACTTTTCTTTCCTCCTTATTTCCTACTTCTGTTCCATCATCATTCTTCCCATTTTTCTACTACTCTCCTTCCCTTCCCACATTCCTTCTTTCCTTTATCTTTACCCCTTCCCACCCTCCCCTTTTCCTTCCTTTCCATCTTAATCTTTTTCTTCACTTCCTCCCTCTGACCTGCTTTGCTCCCTCCCCCATTCCTTCCTTCTTCCCATTCTCCTTGTAAGCTCTACCAGCTCCCCTTTATAACTTTTCTTCCCTCCTTCTTTTTCTCTCATCCTACCTTTGCCATACATTCCTCTCTACTTACTGACACTGTTTTAATACCTATCTACCTGCCTAATTATCCACTATCATTTATCTTTTTTTCTTTTCTGACTTTTTAAAAATCTGTCCCCAGTACACAGCTATACTTGGTTTTCATTATAGGCCCTACAGTTCCCTCATACATCCTCTTTTTTTATCTCTGCTGTCCACTGACTCTTTTATAAAGTTCTTCGCTCCATCCTGTTCCACCCCTCCCTCATCTGGTTACTTCCCCCCAAAGGCTCCCTGGCTGCTGCTCCCTCCGCCCCGCCCCCTGCCCATCTCTCTGTCTCCTGGCTCCTGGGGGTTCACCCCAGCTCTGAAGGGAGACAGGGCCTCTCACAGGAAACCCCTGCCCCTGTGGCAGAGAAAATGGAGCCAGCAAGAGCATGGGCCCAGGAGGCAGTGTGTGTGTGAGAGAGGGAGCAGCCCTCCTTCCCTCATTAAAGCTTCCATGGTGAGGGGGCATTAACCCCTAGCTCAGGGCTCAGCACCAGCCAGGTGGTAGCTGCCCATGCAGCCCCATCAGTGCAGATCCAAAGAAGGAGCACCTCCACCTCTGGACTATCCACCTCTCCATAGGGGGATGCCAATGGCACTGCTTCTGTCTCCCTTGGAGAGCAGTGTGGGCTTGCTTCTCCCGCCCCTCCACTTCTGCCTGCAAAGGGCCTGCAGCCTCCTGCATGTGTCCCCAGCCATCGGGGCTTTGCAGGCTGAGGCCTCAGAGCCCGCCAGCTTGTCCCACCCCTTGCCTTCTGCCTCCAAAGCCCCAGATGTCCTCGGTCATCCAGGGCTTTGCCGCTGCAGCCTCCAGGCGGCTGGCTGGTCCTGCCCCCAGGCTTCCACCTGCAGAGTGCCCCATGGCCAAGTGCCCGGCCATTGGGGCTTTGCGGGCAGCAGCCTCTGGGTGGCTGGCTGGTCCCCCCGCTTCAACTGGGGCTTGTTCTTCCCACCCCTCCCAGAGAGGGTGTGGGGCAGATAGGAAGGGCTTACCGCTGGCTCACTCCTCCCCCGCTGAGCTGTGGCCTGAATCCTGAGGCAGAGATCTTCCATCTGCCCTGCTGGACTACGGGGTTGCAGCCTCCGCCATCTTGCCTGGGCTAATTTGCATACTGTTGCTCTGATTGGCTGGTGGGCATGGCTTACCCATCCCGAAGAGACGGTTAATTTCAATATTACGCTTTTATTAGTTTAGATATTTCCTATGCTGTTCTTTATACTTGACTAACTTTATTACAATAAACTCTTTTCATGTTGTCTCTTCCTCTAGAAAATTTACACCTGTGATGGCAAGAGGTGAGGGTGAATGTGTACTGTACTTCATGGCCGGCAGCTGGCAAAATACTTGGCACATGGTAAATGCTCAGTGCATTTTTGCTGCCTGATCAAAAATATGAATGAGAGAAGCAAAGACAGGAGACATGGAGTTGATAGGCTCATACAGTATGATAACAAGAAGATGACTATTCAAAATATAAGATGTGATATATGAGTGAGTTGTAGGTTGGAGGGAGGAGTAAGGATATGAAAAGTTTAATGGAGATATAAGGTTAGAATAGTTAGGAATATCTATTGAAGCTTTTGCACCAAAGATTAAGTTGGCGTAAAATACATCATACTTATTTACAAAGTCTCATAAGAACTCTTACCAGTCACTTTTAATGAACAAAACTAAAGGCATTTCAATGTTTAAGCAACTAACATTTACAAAATCCCTTCTACATGGCAGGCACTGTGTTAGGGTCTTGGCATAGAGCAAGAGTTAAATTCGGAAATGGCCCTTATTCCCATGGAATTTTCCAGTCCAGTCTAATTCACTGAATTATTTAATCAATTCCTAAATACAAAGTTCATTGACTTAGCTTTATGCTGTGTGCTTGGTATTCAAGGGAAAGAAAAAGAGAGATCACTATCTAGTACAGAAGAGAGAAGTGCAATCATTATAGTAACAAAAATAAGAGATAAGTGCTTTCAGAATAGAAAGTGTATGACTCATTCAGCCTAATTAAGCCTCAAGGCCTCACAGACATTTGAACTGGGTTTAAGTTTAGAGGATGGATCTTGGGTCCTCAGAAGCCCTGAAACTATATGTCAAATCATTATATAGATAGATAGATATAGATATAGATATAGATAAATAAATATATAGATATATATAGATATAGATATAATAGATATAGATATAGGTATAGATCTATAGATCTATATCTAGATATAAACTATATATCAAATGATATATATATATATATAGTATAGATATAGATACAGATATAGATATAATAAATATAGATGTAGGTATAGATCTATAGATATAGATATAGGTATAGATCTATAGATCTAGATCTAGATCTAAACTATATGTCAAATCATATATATACATAGTATATATATATATAGATATAGATACAAATATAGATATAAATATAGATGTAGGTATAGATCTATAGATATAGGTATAGATCTACAGATCTAGATCTAGATATAAATATAGATAGATACTAGAGGCCGGGTGCACAAAATTCATGCACGGGAGGTGGGGGTGCCTCAGCCCAGCTTGCATTCTCTCCAGTCCGGGACCCCTCAGACATCCCTCTCGCAATCCAGGACTGCTGGTTCCTAACTGCTCACCCACCTGCCAGCCTGATCTCCCCTAACTGCACTCCCCTGCTGGCCTGATCACCCCTAACCACCTCTGCCTCAGCCCCTGCCACTATGGCTTTGTCCAGAAAGAAGTCAGGATGACCAAAAGATGTCCGGTCGACCCAGTCTAATTAGCATATTACCCTTTTATTAGTATAGATATGGAATTAAATGTGTATAGTTTGAAAGAATATATGGTACATATTTCCATCCTACCTGAGATGAAAATCATGATAGGGAAACTGTAGGGAAAGGAAAGAGATAAAGGAGCAACAAAATAGTTGGTATCAAACTGAAATAGACTTTGAAAATAAAGTCTATTACGTAGACCTTGGATTAACTTGTCTACAATACTGGTATGTTCTATGTCAGTAAAGGTTAAGCCTGGCAATCAGAAATATGTTTTCCTGGTGCCACTTTGTCAGAAAAAAAAAACAGTTTCCCATTTTTGGAGAGAAATTTATAAATAGTATCTGACCAGTTTTGATTAACTTTAAAATGAAATTTAGAGTTGAAGGTAATATACCAATTTTAATGATTATACTAAGTATAAGGACAACCAGTTTTTCACAGATTAGTCTCCAGAATGATATCCATTCTCCTAAATATCAGTTAGAGCTTTCAGCAGTTGGTATAAATGCAATATTCAAAACACCTAATAAAATTGTTCCTTTGATACTCAGTAAAAAAGTAGGGGGGAATAATTTCCTTGGTTTTTATAAGTATCTCAATATGGAAAAATCAAATTCCCAATTACAACAAAGAGGAAGATAAATAATCCAGTAATATGAAAGTTATGCTATAAAGGCTTGCTATAATATAAAGCCCAGGTCTCTAAGTAAATGTAATAATAATAGTAAAAACAATAACAAAATTACACCTGTGTCTTTACTGCTATTTATTCTCATATTCCTACGTGAATAAACAGGTAACCTCCAATATATACACATGTAATTTCCAATTTATACATGTGGCTATTTGAAATTCAGTAAATGACAAACCATGGTGTGGTCTCCAGGCTTGTTACAAAACCTGGCTCATTCAACAAACACTGAGCATGAATTTAATTCACATGATTGTTGAATTAGAGTGCTATGAATTCTGGGTCCTGAATGAGGAAGAGCCTGCCATTCAAATGAGAGGAGGAAAGACAGAAGACATGCCAAGGAGGAAAATGCAATCCTGCCCCATGCCCTTGCAGTTCTGGAACTTTTTTTTTTTTAATTTCTGTTCCTTCTAATCTGAGTTTGTGTAAGCCCCCTCTGACTTCCCAGGGCCCTCTATCCATGGGTTTCCTTGTGTTCCACAGTTCAGCCTATAACCAAATCTGTGTTCAAAGACTACCCAACTCTTCAAGTATCGTAAACTTCAGAAGTAAAGATTAGACCACCCTCTCAGTGTCATTTCTAAAGAGTATAACCTTGAAACCAAAACAGAACTGACCTGAAATGCCAGATTCCCCACAATCAGCTAGATTGCATTTGAGTAAGCGATATACCACCGTGTAAAAGTATAGACTCAATATAAGGTTGAATCTTGGCTCCTAGCTCTGTGACCTTAAACAAATCTCTCAGTTGCTCTATCTTAACTACAAAATGGAGAACACAAGATAACTTGCCTCATGTTAAGAAAATTAAGTTAAGAATCTTGTGCTCAATACATGTTAGCTCTATTGTTTGCCTCTCTGAGACTTGGCTTCATAATCTGTGAAAGGATGACTTCTACCTTGAAAGATGGTGATGAGTATTACCCATAACATATAAAGTACCTAGCACAATGTATTTTATAAGCAAAATGCAAGAACTGTTAGTTTCCTTTTCTGTCTTTCAATTTATCAGTTTTCATCATTTGGCTAAGGGGAAGAAAATTGCTGAAACAATTAATGTGTCTTTTAACTCTCACACGGTTATGTATATTAGAAAAAGAGAGTGTTTTTACAAAGTGAAGGCAGATACTTCAGTTTATAACAATTGAAAAAGACTACTCTATGAGGACCAAGATACTTAGTGGATTCAGGGAGTTTCTGTAGAAGGTAGAAAATAGAAAGCAACATCATCATTGCTATTCAGTGATAGGAGAATCCAACTACCAAGAAGTCTGATTTTGTACCCAGGATGGTAGAACTCTTAGGATTAATGGTTTCAGTGAAATACCCAAGTATCTAATCTAATAAAAGAGTAATATACAAATTAACCCTCACTCCATTACACCCACAAGCCATGCCCACTAACTAATCAGGATAAAATATGCAAATTAACTCAACTAAGATGGCTGCTGCCACAGAGCTGGAGTTGCCCTGGGCAATGGAGGAGTTCTACTCAAGGTTACAGTTTCAATTATAGAAGATAAACAAACCCCAGATACCTGCTTCCAGCCAGGCACCCCAGTAGGGACCCAAACCCTGAAGGGTCTGTGGGTAGCCTGAAATGGCCCTCAGCCCCTCACCCAGGCTGGCCAGGAACCCCAGAAGGGACCTGAACCCTGATGGGGCTATGGGCAGCCTGAAATGGCCATCAGCTCCTCACCCAGGCTGGCCAGGCACACCAGTAGGTGGACATCCCCCCAGGGGTCCCAGACTGTGAGAGGGTACAGGCTGGGCTGAGGGATCCCACAGAATGCACAAATTTTTGTGCACTGGGCCTCTAGTAGAGAAATAAAAGAGGTATGCCACAGGTCAAAAGTGACTTTTTATAAACTAGAAATGATGGCTGGTCACCTGTTTCTTCTTAGCCATCTGAACATTGTTGGCTATCTGCCATGGAGATGGTTTGACCACTATGACTTTTTTTCTCAGTCTTCTTTCCACGCTTTCTGTTTTCATTCACCCCAGGAATATTCTCTCTAGATCTAGATTTTGTTCTTAGCCTTTAAGGGCTCCAACTATCATACAGCTGCATTCAATTCTCTGACTCCAACTTTGACTTTTGTTCTAAGCTCCAGATTTATACATATGTACCACTACCTACTGGCCGCTGCTACCTAGATGTCTCACAGACATCTCTAACTCAAAATGACATTATCTAAATCTTTCACTTCCTCCCCAAACCTACTCCTCCTCTGCTATTTCATACATTGGATAATATCATTGACATCCTTCCAACCAGGAAAAAAAAAGAAATCTGGTAATCATTGAAAATACAGAAATAAGTATGGCATAACTTTGCCCCCAAGAAAGAGTTAATTTTATAAAGTCGTTGCATGTAAATTTCTCCCTGTTTTTAAAATAAACAATAAATTATCCTTGGAACTTATAATTATGACAATCATGGGAAAAATATACAATGATCCCCTGTACCCAAACCTAGTCTCAAAAGTAGCAATTTAGACTATGTCTTATTTCATCTATACCCACTCACTACAGCCCAAGATATTTTAAAGCAAATCATAGATATTACATAATTTCATTTGTAAATATTTCTATGCATCTCTAAATGACAAGACTCCTTCTGCAAGCATAACTATAGTGCTGTTATCACAGTTTAAAACAGTAATAATAATTCATTGATTTCATTAATATTCTATTCAGATTGCCCTGATTTTCTCATAACTTGTTTTATAGTTTGTTTGAACAAAGCATGATCTAAGATTCTTACACTGCAATTAATCTTAAATCTCTCTTGCTCACTTTCTTTGTTTCCTTCCTTCTCTCCCTCTCTTTTTCTTAGCTGTTTTATTATAAAATACAGTATGCAAAAACTTGAAACATATGAGTTAATGAATTATTATAAGCAAACACCACTCAGGTTCAGGAGTAGAATGTTGCCAGTTACTTTCCATATGTCCTTTGTCAATCCCAGCTCTTTTGCAATATTCTAAAGTAGCCACTACCTATATATTTTTATAGTAAAATCATTTTCTTGTTTTCTTTTTTAATTGTATCATCTATAGTACATCCTTAGACACTGTAGTCACATCCATTTTTAAATTTGTCTCATATGTTGTTTTAATCAATATGTTCCCACAAGGTGCTTTTGTTTTTTCTTGCAGAATTTCTGTTGAATAACCCAAGGCATTTGGCATACCGTTTTCCACAGTCCAGATTTTGCTGACTACAAACTTGTGGTTCAGATCAATATATTCTCCTGTTCTTTATATTTCCAGCAAAATGACAGAAGTATCCAAAATCCACTTGGAACAGTTATAATTAATACTGTTCTTTCATCAGAAGGAAAATGCCTGGCTGTTACCCCTCTTGTGATGGTAGCTGTCATTGATGCTTAATGCTTAGATGTTTTGTCATTGCGGTTTCAAACTGATTATGTAATTTTATAAAAACATACTTCTCTGCACCATTTCATAACTAAATGTACATTTCTTATGGGAAAGGCACAATAAATACTTGACTTTTCCACTTTATTTACTAGTCTACTTTATATGATTTTGGTATATACAGTTTACCCTTTATATTTTTATTCAACATTTAAGTTTGATTTATTTTTTTTCTCCCTTCCACTTCTGTTAATCTGAAGGCATTATCTAGTGTATCATTTAGTGTTACATTCATCTTAGTTTAGCTTCATTTCTAAAATGACTTTCTTCTAAATTGTTACTGAGTTTTATAACTTCTGGAATTTTATAATTCAAATTTATTTGTTATTCTTCTCACCTTGTACCATTTCATAATTTTTTGGCTAATTTTTTAAATAGTGGGTTATAATATGTCCTTCTGGTATGCTTTTTTTTCAGAATGTTATTCTGCTTCTTATTCTCATTTTTCTTATAATTTTTAATGGGATCTTTACCTTACTGTTCATTTTCATGGGACACTAATTTATTTTTCCTGAGTTTTACAATCTGGCAGGATTTTCTAACTTCAGAGATTCCTCTTCAAAAGTATGGTCTTGAGCCCTAACTGGTTTGGCTTAGTGGATAGAGCGTTGGCCTGTGGACTGAAGGGTCCCAGGTTTGATTCTGGTCAAGGGCATGTACCTTGGTTGTGGTCACATCCCCAGTGGGGGGTGTGCAGGAGGCAGCTGATCAATGCTTCTCTCTCATTGATGTTTCTGACTCTCTATCCCTCTCCCTTCCTCTCTGTAAAAAAATCAATAAAATATATATATTTTTTAAAAGTATGGTGTGGAGATTTCCTGGCTGTTCTGCTGGTCCCATTCTTCTCTTCCCTTCCTCTCTACAGGGTGAGCAAAAGTAGGTGTACAGTTGTTTGTATGAAAAATAATACAATAATTAAGAAAGAAGAATACAAGAATAAACTCTGTTTCCCATACTCACAACTGTCAACGTACTTTGCCCTGCATTATCCTGATGTTGTCTACTTATGATTCCACTTCCAGCCATTTCTCCTCATAGTGGGTAGTTGTTTGCAGAGTTCCAAGGCACTGAAACAATTCCAAACCCTTCAGGGGCATCTTGGACCCACCCTTCCCAGTTTCAGCTGATGTTCCTAAGTTGGCTCACCCTGCTTTCCAGTGAGTATCCTGGGCTTTTGACCCCTCAAGTCTGCCCCGTACCACACTAGTTCCACCTACTCCTTTTCCCCATAGACACTGATTTTACATAGGTTTGTGGCTTGACTCACTTGTTTTATTGAAAGTGACTCTTATGGATAACTTAATATTGAGTTTTATTTTAAATGTTGTTCAGGAGTTTAGCTTTGGCTGATGTGGATATTTGAAGAGGTTAAAAAATTAGGCAGCTAGCCCAGCTGGCATGGCTCAGTGATTGAGCATCAACCTATGAACCAGGAGTTCATGGCTCAATTCCCAGTCAGGGCACATGCCCATGTTGCAGGCTCAACCTCTACTGGGGGTGTGCAGGAGGCAGTGGGTCAATGATTTCCTTTCATCTTTAACGTTTCTATCTCTCTTCCTCTCCCTTCCTCTGTAAAATCAATAAAAATGTATTAAACACACACACACACACACACACACACACACACACAACTATGTAGCTATTGTCACACATGTCACTTTCTAACACTATCATTTTTTATTAAACATTTCCAAAATCCCTGAGATGTGGAAGAGACCACAGGTAGACTGTGTCTGTAAGTGAGGGCAAACATGAAATATATACAAGTAACAAAATACTGACCAGTTAAGGAGTTGAGCTTCACCAGATGAATTATAGCAGCTCCCAACCTCACTGAGCAGAGTGGAAGTGGGCAACATTTCTCAAATTATATTTCAGAGGAAGTTAATAGGGCCAAGGTAGTTATAGTAGTCTAGTGAACATAATTTAAAAAATGCTGGGTTGAGGCAATGTGTCCTCCAGCATTTCCTTTAAAATATCATAAGGTGAAGAAGCAGTTTAAAAATTGTATAAAGTCACTAAAGAATATACTGAAAATCTGATTAGAAAATTTTCAGTTTCTACATTAACTCAACAAATAATTGTTGCCATTTAGAGAGGGCAAAGTGCCCTCCAGTTTGCTTACCATATACCAAGTGATGGCTGGTTTGACACTGGAAGGAAAATATCCATCTATATTTGGACAAGTGATCTTCTGAACACCATATTCTATATACAGTTTATGCACTGGGACTTTCATGGGAGAATTGAAGCAGCTATCTTTTTGGACAACTTCCAGAGGAAATGCAACTTTGCTGCAATATGTAGTATTCCTGAAAAGAGAAATATGCAATAAATGGGCAGATTCATTTGCATTTGTTTTAATGCAGTAAACACATTAAAGTAAGCTAAGTGAAGTAATGCTATGTATTGAGACTTTATATGTACAAATTCATGTAAGAATTAAATATGTGTGGAGGTATTTCCTATATAAATTGACATCACAGAACAAAAACTGATAATTAATTACTGTTGATATACTAAAATAGTTATATTTTTGTAAACATGTTATATGTGTTTGTATGTATATATATGTATGTATGTATGTATATGTATATTTAATTTTACCCTTAAAACATTATTAATAATATTCTGTGCTGGTAAGACAAAGGTGAGTATACCATATTAACTCATGGCTGATAATCATATAAACAACTTTTAGAAAATAAATATGGTTCTAAAACTATTCTTTAAAAAGCTTTAGATTTTTCCCTAGTAATGTTATTTCTGGAAAATTTTTCCCATGGTAGAATTATGGAAAATGGTTATAGAGAGAGCACATGATCAAAAATGTCCATCCAGTGCTATATCAGCACAGAAAACATTGGTTTAAATAGAAAAAATATTCTTTTTTGAAAAGTGCAATGAAATTATGGTACAACCATTCAAAATTCTTTTACATATCTATAAAAAAGTCAAGCACGAAGAAAAAATTAATAAGTACATAAAGCTTAGGACTCTTCTTATCCCATCACCTCAATTTTCACAAAGAGGTCTTATATGTAACCCTCTATGCACCACAAATTAGGTCTCTAATTCTCCGAGTATGTCAGACATTTGCTTGTGTTCATTTGTTATTAAGTTCCTCTTAGTTTATCATAGTTCAAACAAGGGTACAACCATGAATATTTTCTTATAGTCTCTAGTAAAGTGTCTAAATTTACAGTAGATGCTGAATATTTATTAAAATGAATGAGACAGAGCCCTAGCCATTTTGGCTCAATAGATAGAGCATCAGCCTGTGGTCTGAAGGGTCCCAGGTTCTATTCAGGTCAAGAGCCCAGGTTGTGGGCTCTATCCCCAGTAGGAGGAGTGCAGGAAGCAGCTGACCAATGATTCTCTCTCATCATTGATGTTTCTCTCTCCCTCTCCCTCTCCCTCTCCCTCCTTTCCTCTCTGAAATCAATAAAAAATATATTTAAAAAATAAATAAGATAGATATAAAACGCGTGTATACAGGAAAGCAATAATGAAGCATTAATAATAAAAATAACTGATTTTTTAAGGTGATGACTAAATGGGCCCACACTTTTAATAATGTCTACTTATGGTTTCAAACACATATTAGATCCTCAATGACTCATGAATTAAGTCTAAATACAATGGAAGGTGTGGAGGTATTTATTCCCCTCACCAATATGAAAGGAGATATTGGTTAAAGATAACTTGTAACAAAGGTAATAAGTGGAAAGAGAGAGTGTCAGGCATGATCTCGATCAAAAAATAATGAAACATCTACCAGATAAAAATATTGTATGGGTGGAAGTTATAAAAGGTAAATTTTAGCTTAATTAGATACATTTTCTGATTTTTAAAAAAAGGTGATGAATAGTGATTGGGCTGATTTTTATAGCTACAAAAGTCAAATCTGGGTGTCATCTTAATAAGGTACTAAATAAAGAATAGGAGGCAGAAGATGGTGGCCGACGGGACACAGGCTGCAAGGTAGTGTGTGAGTGAGAGAGCAAAGGGAGAGCACAAGGACATGCAAGGAGTGTCTGTATTTGTGAGTGAGGGACAGCTATATTTCACAGGACTTTTGGGGACTGACTGGGCTCCTCTGGCTACACTGCCTCTACTACTGCTGAAATATCTCCCAGAGCAGCCAGCTCTTCCACAGAGACCACACCATCTTGAAAGGGAGAGCAGCTGGGATCGGAAGCCCACCCTTACCTTCAACTGGGGAGACCTTGGATACCTCCTGGGACCCTACAACCACAATGACCAGGGGACCAGCTGCCTCAACTGTGAACCCACGAATACTGAGACTCCAGCTTCCTTGGATGCAGGTGCCTAAAAAGTTTGTCCAGGGGGAGACAAAGCGGCACCGGATACAGATGTCCCTGTGCCTTCTCACATAGGAGATAGAAGGAACAACTGAATCGAATAACATCCACCTGGAATTGGCAAATTAAACACAGCTGCTGAGGCAATCAGTGAACAGAAAGGTCAGAGATTGCCAAGAGAGAGTCGATGCAGGCAAGAGATAGCTACATACCAGACACCCTGAGATGACAGAACACGGGGAGACAAAGAAACAGTCTCCATAGGAAAGAAAAAAAGGACTCACAGGAAAAGGAAGTAAATAAAATGGAGGCAAGCAATATGTCAGAGAAAGAATTCAGAGCAATGGTCATAAGGACATTGAAAAGAATGGAAGACAAATTCAATAATATGTGTAAGAACCAAGAAGAAATGAAAAATGACATCACTGCAATAAAAAACACAATATAAAGCATCAACAGTACACTAGCATAAGTTGAGGACTACATCAGTGAGCTAGAAGACAAGGTAGTAAAAAATATCCAAGCAGAGTTACAACTGGAAATAAAATCTTAAAAAACAGGAGGAGAGCCTAAGGGAACTGTGGGACAACATGAAATGAAACAACATTCACATAATATGGATTCCAGAAGGAGAGGAAATTGAGCATGGAATAGAAAACCTGTTTGAAGAAATAATGACAGAAAACTTCCTTGATTTTGGGAAGAAGAAAACACTCACACAAGTCCAAGAAGCTCACAGAGTCTCAAACAAGATGAATCCAAAAATACTGACACCAAGACACATTATAATTAAATTGGCAAACACCAATGACAAAGTAAGAATCTTAAAGGCTGCCAGACAGAGACAGAAAGTTACCTACAAGGTATCTCCTATCAGACTATCAACTGAATTCTCAACAGAAACACATCAGGTCAGAAGGGAATGGAATGAAATATACAAAGTAATACAAAGGAAGGGTCTGAATCCAAGAATACTGTACTCAGTGAGGCTATTGATCAAATTTCAGGGTGAAATCAGGAGTTTCACGGACTAAAAAGGACTAATGGAGTGTATTACCACCAAACCAGCAATGCAAGAAATGCTAAGGCACGGCTGTAAAAATAAGAAATAGGAAGAGAAGAAGGAACATAGGCATAAAGAACAAAAATGATGACAAATAAGTACCTATCAATAATAACTTTAAATGTAAATGGTTTAAATGTCCCAATCAAAAGACATAGCGTAGCTGAGTGGATAAGAACACATAACCCACATCTCTGCTGTCTACAGGAGACCCACCTCAGAACAAAGGACTCACACAGACTGATGGTGAAGGGATAGAAAAGGTTTTTCAGGCTAATGGAAATGAAAAAAAAAAAAAAAGAAGCTGGGGTAGCAATACTTATATCTGACAAATTTGATGTCAAAGTGAAGGCCATAACAAGAGATAAGGAAGGCCACTTCATAATACTAAAGGGATCAATTCAACAAGAAGATATAACTCTGGTAAACATATATGCACCCAACAAAGGAACACACAAATAAATAAAAAAGAACTTCTAGAGGATATCAAGGGACAGATTGACAACAATAAAGTCATAGTTGGGGACTTTAACACCCAACAAACACCACTGGATAAAACCTCTAAACAAAAAATCAGCAAAGAAACATTAATCCTAAATTACTCACTAGATCAGATGAAATTAATGGACATCTTCAGAACATTTCATCCCAAAGCCACAGAATATATATTCTTCTCAAGCACACATGGGTCATTTTCAAAGATAGACCACATATTCAGACACAGGCAAAGTCTCATCAAATTCAAGAAGATAGAAATCATATCAAGCATCTTCTCAGATCATAATGGAATAAAATTAGAAATCAACTAAAATAAAAACAATGAAAAAAAATCAAACACATAGGCTAAATAGCATGCTATTAAACAATGATTGGGGTACCAAAGAGATAAAAAAAATAAAAAGCATCATGGCAACAACTGACAATGAAAACACAACAATCCAAAATCTATGGGACACAGTGAAAGCAGCCTTGAGAGGGAAGTTACAGGCCTACCTGTAAAACAAGAAAAAACGGTAATAAATTATTTAATCCTACAACTTAAAGAGTTAGAAAGAGAGCAACAAGAAAAGTCGAGAGTAAGCAGAAGAACTGAATGATAAAGATCAGAGTGGAAATAAACAACAAAGATTCCCAACAAACAATACAAAAGATCCACAAAACCAAGAGTTGTTTCTTTGAAAGGATAAACAAGATTGATGAAGCTCTAGTTAGGCTCACTAAGAAGCAAAGTGAGAGGACCCAAATAAACAAAATCAGAAATGAAAGAGTTGAAGTAACAACTGATCTCACAAAAATACAAAGGATTATAAAAAAAAAAATACTATGAATAACTCCATTCCAACAAAATGGACAACCTAGATGAAATGGACATATTCTTACAGAAACACAAGCTACCAAGACTCAATCAGAAAGAATAATAAAACCTGAATAGGCTGATAATAACCAAAGAAATTGAAGCAGTGATAAAAAAAAAAATCTTCCAAAAATCGAAAGCCCTGGACAGGATGGTTTTACAAGGGAGTTCTACCAAGCATTCAAAAAAAAACTAAAACTTATCCTCCTCAGACTATTCCAAAAAATTCAAGAGGAAGGCACACTTCCAAGCTTTTTCTACAAAGCCAGCATTACCCTAATCCCAAAACCAGATAAAGACACCACAAAAAAAGAAAATTACTGGCCAATATCATTGATGAACATAGATGCTAAAATCCTCAACAAAATTCCAGCAAATCAGATCCAGCATTACATTAGAAAGATCATACATCATGATCAAGTGGGATTTATTCTGGGGATGCCAGGATGGCACAACATCCACAAATCAATAAATATGGCACATCACATAAACAAATTGAGAGACAAAAATTACTTAATCATATCAATAGATGCAGAAAAAGCATTTGACAAAATCCAATACCATTTCTTGAAAAAAACTCTCAGTAAAGTGGGAATAGAGGGAACATACTTCAACATAATAAAAGCCTTATATGACAAACCTATAGCCAACAACATACTAAATGGGAAAAACTAAACTTGTTTTCCTTGAGAATGGGAATAAGACAAGGATGCCCACTTTCACCACTCCTATTTGATATAGTACTAGAAGTGCTAGTCATAGTGATCAGACAAGAAGAATAAATAAAAGGTATCCAAATTGGAAAAGAAGAAGTAAAACTGTCCTTATTTGCAGATGACATGATACTATACATAGAAAACCGTAAAGACTCTATCAAAAAACTACTAGACCTAGTAAATGAATTTGGCAAAGTAGCTGGATACAACATTAATACCGAGAAATCTATGGCTTTTTTATATACAAATAATAAACTCACAGAAAGAGAAATGGAAAAAATCCCATTTACCATTGTACCAAAAAAATTAAGATACCTAGAAATAAACTTAACTAAGGAGGTAAAAGAACTGTACTTGAAAAACTATAGTACATTGGAAAAAGAGATAGAGGAAGACATAAACAAATGGAAGAACATACCATCTTCATGGGTTGGTAGAATCAACATCATTAAAATGTTCATACTACCCAAAGAAATCTACAGATTCAATACAATCACCATTAAAATACCAACAGCATACTTCAAAGATCTAGAACAAACTCTTCAAAAATTTATCTGGAATAAAAAAAGACCCCGAATAGCCACAGCAATCCTGAGAAAGAATAACAAAATTGGAGGGATCACAATTCCAGATATTAAACTAGCTTACCAAGCCACAGTTCTCAAAACTGCCTGGTACTGGCACAAGAATGGACATATAGATCAATGGAATAGAACAGAGAACCCAGAAATCGACCTAAGCCATTATGCTCAATTAATATTTGACAAAGGAAACAAGAGAATAGAATGGAGTCAAGAGAGTGTTTCAATAAATGGTGCTGGGAAATTTGGTTAGATACATGTACATAAATGAAACTAGATCACTAATTTACACCATATACAAAAACAGACTCAAAATGGCTAAAGGACTTTAATGAAGATGGGAAACCATAAAAATCCTACCAGACTCCATAGGCAACAAAATAGCAGACATATGTTGTAGCAATATCTTTGCAGACACAGCTCCTAGGGCAATGGAGACTAAGGAGAAAATAAACAAATGGGACTACATGACTACATCAAAATAAAAAGCTTCTGCACAGCAAAAGAAACGATCAACAAGAGAACAAGAAAGCCCACTGCATGGGAGAACATATTTGCCAATGGTATTTCAGATAAGGGTTTAATATCCAAAATTTACTGAGAACTCATACAACTTAACAAATGGAAGATAAATGATCCAATAGAAAAATGGGCAAAGGACCTAAATAGATACTTTTCAAAAGAGGACATACGGAAGGTTGAGAGACATATGAAAATGTGCTCAAAGTCACTAATCATATGAGAGATGCAAATCAAAACAACAATGAGATACCATCTCACACCTGTCAGAATGGCTATCATCAACAAATCAACAAACAAGTGCTGGTGAGGATGTGGAGAAAAAGGAACCCTCACGCTCTTCTGGTGGGAGTGCAGACTGGTGCAGCCACTGTGGAAGACAGTATGGAGTTTCCTCAAAAAGTTAAGCCCTGACCAGTTTGGTTCAGTGGATAGAGCGTCAGCCTGCAGAGTCAAGGGTCTCAGGTTTGATTCTGGTTAAGCGTATGTATGTACCTTCATTGTGGGCACATCCCCAGTGGGAGTATGCAGGAGGCAGCTGATCAATTTTTCTCTCTCATTGATGTTTCTAACTCTCTATCCCTCTCCCTCCCTCTCTGTAAAATAAAAAAATAAAAAAATAAATTAATTAATTAATTAATTTAAAAAATCAATAAAATATATTTTTTTAAAAAGTTAAAATTGGAACTTCCATTTTACCCTATAATCCCACTTCTAGACTATATCCCAAGAAATAAGAAACACCAACCTGAAAGGATATATACACCCCTATGTTCATAGCAGCACAATTTATACTAGCCAAGATTTGGAAACAACCTAAGTGGCCATTAGCAGATGAGTGGATTAAAAAACTATGGTACATCTACACAATGAAATATACGCCGCTGTAAAAAAGAAGGAACTTTTTCAATTTGCAACAGAATGCACGGACCTGGAAAGCATTATGCTAAGCAAAATAAGCCAGTTGGAGAAAGATAAATATCCCATGATCTCACTCATATGTGGGATATAAGGATCAACATAATTTGATGAGCAAGAATAGATCCAGAGACAAATGGCAGGGCAGGTGGGGGGTGGGGGGTGAGAGAGCAGCCAAAGGACTTGTATGCTTGCATATTAGCATAACCAATGGAAGCAAGCACTGGGGCGGTGGTGGCTTGCCAGGGGTGAGAATTGCTGGGGGGTGGGAGTCAAGCGAGGAAAAGGGAGACATGTGTAAAACTTTAGACGATAAATAAATAAAATTAAATTAAAAAAAGAAAGAATAAAACCTGGCTCATGTGGCTCAATGGTTGAGCATCGACCTATGAATCAGGAGGTCAGGGTTCAATTTCCAGTTAGGGCATATGCCTGGCTGGGATGTGCAAGAGGCGGTCGATCAATGATTCTCCCTCATCATTATTGTTTCTCTCTCTCTCTCTCTCTCTCTCTCTCTCTCTCTCTCTCTCTCTCCCTCTCCCTTCCTGTCTGAAATCAAGAAAAATCATTTTTTTTAAGAATAAGTATACAAGCAGTAGAATCCTATAAATTAATTCTTATCCTGATGGCCTAAAGACATCAGGCTATGATTTTAGTGGTTCAGTTTGTCATTCTAAGTTTAGGAATCACCTTAGGATAATGAGAAGCTTCTGGTGCCCCCACCAGACAAGTATAGTTTTAGGTTTTTCTTTACAGACATAGAAAATAGATAAACTGAAGAGCTCATGTGGAAATGATTACGTAACATTAAAGGTATACTTAGGCTTTAACAGCCCATATCTCTGCTCCTATAATGTCAGAGAAGGCTAGGAAAAGTTTGAGGAAGAGCTCTAGACCATTAGAAGGTTGATTAGGAAAAGGAAATAGATACTGAAGTATTAGAACGTATTGTATGGTAGAAACCAAGGTCACCCAGAAAGTGATTGATGATCCCTTCCCAGGTAACTGCTAATGTCCATGTGGGAATATTAACAGACTAACCATAGTCAAAAATGAAAGGAGCTCAAAGAGCATTTAGGCTGACTTTCTTGTGCAAACATCAGACATGTATTGACTTGCTTATATGGTCACCAGCTAAGTAGTGGCAGAGCTGGGATGGTAATCTAGGTTTCTATCTTCTCATCCAGTACTCTTTCCACTAATAACTTCTAAACTTTCCTACAAAGTACCAGGATATAATGTATGCATGATTATTTGAGGCTCCTTGAAGCCCATGCACCAGTTTAGAGTCCACTCCAATAAAATTAAATAGTCATGTGAAAACCTCAGAAAGGTCTTCAGAGGTTTCTAGGGACTCCCAAGGCCCTAGCGATCAAAATGTGTTTCTGTGATAGAAATTAGGTCCTTCTTCACTTAATCATTACACAGTTTAAATTTATCAAACAGTCCTAGTTCTCTATCAGAGAACAGTTAACACCTCTGAAGGGGGCATCAGAAGAAGGTCTGGGATTACCTATTGCTATGTTATTCTAAATTGTTCCATTGTTATAGGCCCTGAATAGTGTCCTCCCAAAATGCATATGAGGAAGACCTAACTCCCAGCCCCTCATAATATGACTGTATTTGGAGATAACTTTTGAAAAGGATAATTAAGGTCAAATGAGGTTATATAGGTAGACTCTAATCCAATATGACTGATGTTTTTAGAAGAGATTAGGACACAGATGACGGGGGTAGGGGGTGGGTGGGCAGGCAGAGGGAACCATGTGAAGCCATGGAGAGAATACAGTCATCTACAAATCAAGAAGAGATGAATGAAACCAACCCTGTCAACACCTTGATCTTGGAAATCTAGTCTCCAGAACTGTGAGAAAACAAAATTTTTGTTACTTAAACTACTCAGTCCATGGTATTTTGTTATGGCTGTCCTAGAAAACCAATACACTCATGAAACAGTAGGAAACAATGTAAAAACGTAATTCCGTAACAAAGATGGGAGTTTAAAAGACAAAGTATAGGAAGCCAAAAGGAACCTTGGGGGGAAAAAGTAGCCAAACAACTAAGCTTTAAAATGACTATTCTTTAGAGAGGCCTTAGTTTAATTTTTTCCCCTCAGAGCAAAAACATCAGTTGGAAGTAAAAGAAATATAGGTATATTGTGGAGTAAGTTGCAAAATTTATATGAACTTCCAAGAAAAAAAGTGCATTTGAAAGAAATCTTGCATCCTGATAGAGTGCTTTGCATAACATTCTTAGATTCCCAGGGATATGGTGCCCATTCGCTTCTTAGGGGAATTTTGGTAGAAAAATTGAAAAGCACTGTTCTAAATATATCTGATGCCTCACAGATAGGCTTCCTTCTATAAACGGCATCTCCATGCTTTATTCCATGCCAAGCGCTTTGAAAGATGACAATAGCAGATACAAATGGGTTCTACTCCTTGCCCTGCTTAGAGGAATTGATGCTTCCCGGTGAGACAGAAGTGTAGGCAGCTTCCAAAGGAAAGAGGACAAATAAAAAAGGCTCTCCCTTTAGAGAACCTTGATATATGTCAGGGTTTGAAAAGGAGCCACCTATGAAGAATGTTCTCAGGAGCACAACCATTTTCTCCTCACACATCTTTAAGCCAAACTTAGCTGAGCCACTGAGGTGAACTCTTAGATGCTTCCTTCCCCTCTCCAGATGATTCATGGCACATGCGTCATCTGGAGAAAGGCCTGGGGACTAAATGCAAAAGAGCACGTCACCACCAAAAGTCAGACTACCTTAACATGCAGGTATAGTTGCCCGTGTCATTGAGGAGGGTGGGCCGGAACCAGAGCACATCTTTCTCCTTACTAATGCGGTTCTCTGGGAGGCGGAAGTTAATTGGTTCCTCAAGGTCCCGGTCCTGCCTAGTCCAATACCAGATCAGAGTAAGGCCAGCTGAATGGGCTGTGCTGTAGTTATATTTCAAGAAGTGTTCAAAGAGTGGGCACTTGATGCGAGCTGGCTCATCTTCAAACACTTGGATCTGCCTCATGGTATCTAGTCCCCAGTCATCGCAGCGTTCTGGAACAATCAAAAAAGAAAAGGCAGATGAGTCACCTCACACTTTCTCTCCAGATACCCGATCTTTCCCAGGAACTTCCTTCTGTAGTCATCTTCAATCACCTTTCTTTAGCAACTGCATAGAACAGGCACCTGTGAAGTGAAGAAATGACTTTCCCCCTTTTCCTTTACCAGTTTTATGACTATTTCTTGGCTAATAATGGGATTTAATTGTTTGATCCCACTGAACTCTGAAAGATATGGGGGAGAATCTCACCTGAAAAATAAGTCATGTAGGGATCTCATGGGGCAGGGATCTCAGCTGTTATACCACACCCCCTTCTCTTTTGGAAATTGAGACATGCCATTGTATACAAGAAGGATCATTTATTCTTTAACTGAGGGTTTAACAAATGTCCACCATGTGCTCCTTAGCTTAGTTAAGCCTGTAAGTACAATAGTGAGCAAGAGCAGACATGGTTCCTGACCTTATCGACTTACAGTCTAGTGAGTAAGTACTTAAGTTCTACTTTACAACTGTGATAAGTGCTAAGAAGTGTATGGTGTTGAGAGCAGGTAAATTTATTTTTTGCATATTTGGTTAAACTCAATATATCCCAAACACTCTTAATACACAAATGAGCTGTTATATATTTGTATTCCTTTTTTTTTTTTTTTTTGGTACTAAGTCTTCAGAATCTGATGTGTTTAACACCTACTGCACATCTCATTTTTAGCTACTTGTGTGTGTCTACTGGACACCAGGTTAGAGAGTAGACCTTAAGAAGTCAAGAGGTTTCAGTGACACTCATTAGGGAACAAAGGTGCTATAATTTCAATGACTCAGAGTCAAATACATCCATAATGACTTTTATAATTTATTTTTATAATGAAAAGTAAACACTTGTACATACTGGAAAATGATAATAAATGACCTTTTTTATGATATATGGATGGAGAGTTCTAGATCTCATCATATGGAGACAAGAACAGAGAAACCAAGGGTGATAGAGTATTCAAAGGCCCAAAGCAATCACTTTAAAACAGTTTTCTTTTTACCTCACAACCCTTACATACATACATACATACATACATACATACATATATACATTCACATGCATATGTATATGTGTGTATGCATTTTTAACTATGTAATATTCCCAACATTTCAGCTGACATTAAAACTTTTCATCCTAAGTACAAAAATTAAAAATAATATACCCTAATGTTATATTTTAAGTAATGATCTTTTAAAATAGTTATACCACTTTTTAAATTACAGTCAATCAGATAGTGATTTGCCATACACCAATATCCACCTAAAATATGTAAACAAACTTTTCTTTTAACCATTGGTAATTCTATTCCGTTCCTTTTCCTCCTTGACCTTGTATTAATTCCACTATCTTCACACATAATTTTATTTTAATAAATAGATTTCTGTGTTTGTTTGTTTTTACTTTTATTACTTTACTTTTCTGTGCAATATATAATGCTCCTTGTTGAAAAGTTGAATTTTATTATGATTATAATATATACAACTTAATATATATTTTCAACTTGATAAGTAATTAATAAATATAAAATTATATTGGAAGTCAACTCTTGATAATAATCAGGATGGCTACTTTTGAATGAGAGGGGTTAGGCATTACTCAAAAATGTTTTGTGTATACTTAAGCATTGAGAAAATCTGTCCACAGCCAAGAAAAAAAGGAGTTTACTTCTAGCATGGTTATTTAGTCTTTAAACTCCTTGGAATTTTATGTCCCATTTATACTTTTATCATCAAAAATTATTTTTCATGACCTATCACTTGACATCTCTGGAAGATAAAGTTTGAATAAACAGACCTAATTCACACTCCTTCCTATATCCACATCCTCTTTCTCTCTCTCTCTCTCTCTCTCTCTCTCTCTCTCTCTCTCTCTCTCTCTCTCTCTCTTTCTCTCTCTCCCCCTTCTCCCCCCCAATGTGAGGACAAAGTGAGAAGGAAGTCCTTGGCAAACTGGGGGAAAAGTTCTCACCAGACACCTAATCTGTCAGTGCTTTGATCTTGGAATTCTCAGCCTCCCGAACTGTAATACACGTGTGTTGTTTAAATCACCAATCTGTGGTATTCTTTTGCAGCAGCCAGAACTGACTGAGATACCCAGGAAAACCTCAATGAGAGACCACCAGCACCTTCACCAGCACGCTGTCTGGCCTTTCACAGCTGACCTGATGCAGGAGCAAGCTATGTTTCTGTTAGCAGAAGTGCCCAGGCAGCCTACAGATCCTGAGAAAAATACATGTGTAACAAACAAAATGAATTTTGTCACTAAAGTTTACGGTTGTTAGGCAACATTTTGGGGAGGGCAGATAATGGATAGAATAAATTAGTGGCTACTTTAAGTTTGACAAAAGCAAAGGATTTGAGCTTTATGACTTACAAAGGGATTTGTGAGTAAGTAATAAATCTCTAAGTAAATATTATATCTGGAAATTTTAACAAATTGATTTTTCTAAGACTCAACAAATTTCTCCTACTTATAATTGCTTTCATTGTATATAATTCTAATATACTGTGAGAAAGAACTGTGAGATCAAAATGTTGTTCACATCAATACAAACTTGATACTAAAATATTTTATGAAACATCTACCTTATCACATTCTTTAAATTATTTTCAGTAAAACTGCAAAATTGCAGCATTAGCTCATTCAATTTATAGAAAAATATAACCATAGTTTTTTTTAGATAACTATGTCAGACTATATACATGCATCCAATTTCATTCCTGAAACTCCACAAAAACTAAAATTGCTTTTCAAGACATAACCCCATGTAACAGCAAGGATGGAAGAAGAGGTAGCAGCAACATCAAAGTGAACAAGTGGTAACAAGCTTAGCCTATCTAGAATGAAAAACCCTGCCAGCAGAGAAAAAATGGAGAACAAACCAATCAGCAATGCAGAATACAGAAAGCACCCAGGAGGAGCTAAGGGTTCTGGAGCTATTGGTTGTCAGACAGCCATAGAGGCAGGAGAGGCTGCACTCCCCAGCTGTGAGCCAGGCTTCTGACTGAGTGGCGCTCCCCCTGTGGGAGTGCACTGACCACCAAGGGGCAGCTCCTGCATTGAGCGTCTTCCCCCTAGGGGTCAGTGCACATCATAGCGACTGGTTGTTCTGCAATGTCGTCGATTTGCATATTACCCTTTTATTGTATAGGATTATTTTGCATTAGTTTCAGGTGTATAGCACACAGTTGTTCGATTGTGTAATTTACAGAATGGTCCCTTAACTATTTCAAGTACCCACCTGGCACCATACATAGTTATGACAATATTAATGACTATATTCCCTAGGCTGTACTTTACATCCCCATGATGACTTTTTAACTATCAATGTGTACTTCTTAATTCCTTAGCCTTTTTCAGCCACCTCTCCAACCCCTTCATATCTGGCAACCATCATTTTGTTCTCTTTATCTACAAGTGTGTTTCTATTTTTTTGTTCATTTATTTTGTTCTTCAGATTCCATATATAAGTGAAATTATATGGTATTTGTCTTTTTTTGTCTGACTTACTTCACTTCGCTTAATACTCTAGGTTCTCCATGCTGTTACAAACCGTAAGATTTCATATTTTATTATAGACTAGTAATATTCCATTGTATAAATCACTACTTATTTTTTATCCATTTGTCTACTGATGGGCTCTTGGGTTGCTCTCACATCTTGGATATTGTAAATAAAGTTGCAATGAACAAAGGGATGCCTATATTCTTTTGAATTAGTGCTTTGGGTTTCTTCAGATATATTCCCAAAAGCAAATCCTTATTTCCTGTGACTTAGTATAACAAAGCTCTGCTTTATATCACACATATCAAAGGATCTAAGATAAGGAAATCTCAGTCTCTGTACTTTCATCTTTGCCAACGCAAAAGGAAAGGGGACATGGTGAAATTGCTGGGCCATACAGCAGTTCCATTATTATTTTTTTTAGAAAACTCAGCACTATTTTTCATAGTGGTTGTAATCTAATATAATAAAAGAGTAATATGGAAATTGACCGTTACCTGAGATGCCTAAGCCACACCCACCAGCCAAGCCAAGCCTCCCAGCCAATCAAAGCGGCTGTATACAAATTAGCCCAGCCAAGATGGAGGCCGGCAGCCATGGAGCTAGAGCAAACCAGAGGCTTCTGTTGCAACTGCCTGCCTAGGCTGGCTGAGCCTCAGCTCATGGCCACGCCCACCAGCCAATCAGAGCAGCTGTATGCAAATTAACCCAGCCAAGATGGAGGCTGGCAGGGTGGCTCTGCACTGGGAGCCTCTGCGGCCAGCATAGCTGTGCCAGGTGTGTCAGCTCAGT